>ML815042.1:10071-42771 GCA_009831015.1 Picea engelmannii | reverse complement strand
TATATCATTTCTGTGTATTGTGAAGATTATGCTGGATATTTTACTGTTATTCTGTCATTTCTAGCATTTCGTTTTTGTTCTGCATATTTTATATATCTGGTATCTTGCATTGTGTAACCAACAATATCCAAGGAAGATCCTTGTTGGCACAAGGGTAGACCCAGGGTTCAACTCCAAGAGTGCACCAACAAGCTCTAACTACTAGCCCTTTCAACTACACCTGCGAAGTAGATGCAGCCTCACCCAAAGCAGCTATGGGGGGGTTGCAGGACAGGGATGTCTACAACCAAGGGGAATATCAATTGGATCTAATACCAGAACAATACATCATGCATATATCACTTATCATCTTAGATCTATTTCACACATCTATTAGATCTACCATAGTAATGCAATACCAGTATATCAAAGGCAAAGAACATAGCATCAATCATACACACCACAAGGTATATGTGGTTCACCCTCTCTCTAGGGATACGTCCACAGAACTGTGCTTTATAATATATTAAGGTGAAGCATACAGTTATTGTCTGTGCTCTTAGCTAGTATATATTCTTTCTTATCCTCTCTATCTCTCCCCTCCCTACGCACCCAACTGTAGGGTTGATATTCACACCCAGCTGAAGATATTACAATACAGAAGTCTCTCGTACTCAACACTTCTCTCTCACACAATTTTACTCACTAGATCACACAACAACAATCATAACACCAACAATAGTAACAACAATGACAACAACCCATCCCAGGTCCTCTTGACCTCTATTTATACATTACAATCACTCACCAAAATTCTTAGGCTGAAACCTAGGTCTCAAAACCCTAGATAACAAAACCCTAGGTGTCTAATACCCGAGGTCAACTTGACCTGCATTTTTAGGGCTTCGCCAGCCTGTCTTTCCTTCCTTTTTGTGCGGTGCTCCAACGCATCCAACGATGGATTTTTCTGCTTGTTGTGTTCTCCATGATCCTTCTTCCTTGCTGATCTGTCATCCTCAATTTCCTCGTTCATCAGCTTGCTTCCTTTTACTTCACTCTGTCCTTTCTACTCTTTTTCTCACTTTGACCCAATAACAGTTGCCCTGTCTTCCACACAGTTCACATTTCACCTTTTCTTCCTTGATCTTCACTTACTTTCATAACCAAGGGCTAAAAGGCCCCCAACACTCACATGTGACTCGTCCCGAGGCACTTCAGATTTGATCCTTCTATTTTACTTCGACTTCATACTGCGCAATGTAGCCTCTTCTTTCTGCTCCATGCCTCCTCTCCTTCTTTGTGCAGACTATCTTTTCTGTGTCTAGTACCTAGTTTCAACTGCACCTAGTACCTAAACCCTTTTCCTTATGCTTTTACTTAGAGCTACGAGGCAACTGATTGTCATAGTACAACTTCATCTGGCTCCCGTTCACTAATCCTTCCTTCCATTATCCATTCAAAGTATTAACTATGTAGTTCCTCCTTCTGTAACATAGGAGATATCATATGGTCTGAGCCAATGCATTCTAAACTTCCCAGAATGTTTGATGAACTTACTGTCATATACCAGTACTAGATCGCCTTGTTTAAATTCCTTCTTCTTGATGTTTCTGTCATGGTAGGCCTTCTCTCTTTCTTTCTGTACCTGATGATGAAATCTTGCAACAAATTTTTCTTCCTCCAGTTCGACCAATTATGAAATCCTCTCTCGAACAACGTCAGTGTCATCCATATCTGTAAAGGCAACAATTCTTAGGCTTGGTACCAAATATTCCATTGGGACAACGACTTCAAGACCATACACCAACTTGAAAGGGGTATGCATTGTTAGTTTCTTATAAGTGGTTCTATACGCCCAAAGTACTGTTGGTACTCTTAAATCCTAGTCATCCCTATTCACATTGCAAATTTTCATCAGCACTGTCTCCAAGATCTTGTTGAATGCTTCCATTGTCCCATTTTCTTGTGGATGGTAAGGCATGCTCTTCTAATGGTGGACTGCAAATTCCTCAGTCAGTGCTTTAATTGTTTTATTTATGAAATTTGTGTCTTTATCACTCATAATGATCTTTGGGAGTCCAAACCTAGTTATGATGTCATCAAATATGAAGCACACAGTTGTAGTTGCACTATAGGCCTTAACTTCTCTTGCTTCAACCCATCTAGTCAAGTACTTTGTCGCATTAATTATGTACATTGCTACCGTGTGCTTGCCTGGTGGGTTTATAGGTCCCACGAAGTCAATGGCCCATTTCTCAAATTCTTGTAGGGTCATTTGTGGTTCTAGTGGAATTTCATCTCTTCTATATGGTTTCCCAACTCTTTGGCATACATCGCAGGCTCTGTAATAGTCTTTAGCATCTCTATGTAAGGTAGGCCACCAAAGGCCAACTCTAGGAACCTTCTGCATAGTTGCTTTCCCTGCGTAATGTCCTCCTGTGATTCCCTCATGAGCTTCTACGATGATCAATGGTCGCTCTGCCTCCATAACGCATCTTCTCAGTATCTCATTAGGTCACATCTTGTATAGTTGTCCATCTATAAATGAAAAGTTGGTAGCGCACACTACTATTTGTTTCTTTTGGGGAATTGTATACTCACTAGGTACCATTCCCGTTGACAGGAACTAGACTATCTCTACGAAGTTGTCATCAATCTTTCTAATGGTCAATAATTGTACATCCGGGAGTGTATCCTCCAAACTGGTCGGCTCTTTGCCATGTTCCAACCTTGACAAATGGTCAGGACCTTTGTTCATTATTTCTAGCTTGACAAGTGGTCAGGACCTTTGTTGACTAGGTATTTCAACATGAAGTGATCAGTAAACATTTTAAAGTGTCCTCCCAACAAGTAGTGGCAAAATTTCTGCAGCGCATACACCATGGATAATCCTTCTCTCTCAGTGGTGGTGTAATTAATATCAGTTGTTGATAGCTTCCTGTTAGCAAAAGCTAACAGATGGTCAATATCTCCTTCACCAAGTTGTGCTAACACAACTCCTAATGCAATGGAAGATGCATCAACATGCACGTGAAATTCCTTGCTCCAATCTGGGAAAACCAGAATGGGCACAATAACTATTTTCTATTTCAATGTGTTGAAGCTCTGTTGGCACTCTTCTCTCCAACTGAGCTGATAGTCTTTTTTCAAAAGATTTTCCATGGGTGCTTTAATCTGGGCATATCCTTTAATGAACTTCCTGTAATATCCAGTATGTCCCAGCGTAGTGCGCAACTATTTGATTGAAGTAGGGGGTGGTAGATCAACTATAATGGCAATTTTATATGGGTCTACCAAAAATCCCCGCTTGCATATAATATGACCTAACAACACTCCAAATGGTGAAAAGAAGATGCATTTCTTCAGATTCAAGGCAATTTGACACTGCCTGCATTTGTCCAACATTAGCCTTAGACATTCAATGTGATTTTTCAATAAACTAAAAACAGTCCAATCATCAAAATATGCTTCTAGAAATTTATGCAAAAACTCCTTGAATGCTTCAACCACCACACTGGAAAAGATGGTTGGGGAATTATTCAATCCAAATGGCATCACTATATACTAGTAGGATCCCCATTCTATTGTAAATGTGGTCTTGTGGTGATCTTCCTTGGCAATCCGGATCTGATGGAATCCTAAAAATCCATATGTAAAAGAATATACCTTTTGGCCTCCCACATTATCTAACACTTCGTCAGTGAATGGTGTAGGAAAGGGGTCATGAAAATAGGCATCATTCCTCTTCTTGAGATATACACAAATCCTGATCTCTCCTGTTTTCTTGTCTTGTACCACCATAGGGCTAATCCACTCTAACTATTCCACAAGTTTTATAATCCCTACTTCCAACATTCTGTCGAGCTCAATCTTCACTTTCTCCTTATATTTAGGGTTCAATATGTAGGGTCTATGTTTGTGTGGTGTTGCATCTGGTTTCAAAGGGATCCTCATATCTCCCATAGGCCCTTTAATTCCCTTCATATCAGTAAACTTGGTTGGAAACAAGTCCTGATATTCATGCAGTAATTTTGTTATCTTGTCAATAGTAGTAGCATCCCAGTAATATCCAACATTTGCAAGCTTCAGTGTCTGCTCTGTTCCAATATTGAATTTACTAATCTTGATTGGTTGTCCAATGAATGGTAGCTCAATTCCTGGTCCTTCCACATCTCTTTGGCCTTTTGTTTCAGTGATGTTCGCCTTCCTAGGATCATCGTCCTCATTAGAATTGATGTTGTAACAACCTTGCAGTTTCTAGAGAGGTGCAGTCCATTCATCCTTTTCTTGTTTTAAAGGGAGGCTAGAGGCCTCCTCAAATAATTTATGTCTAACAATTTGTAATTCTTGATCTACTGAAGGAAATTGACTTTCAAATAAGAAGGTAGTTACAAAATTATGAGTCACACCTTCCCAATCTGCAGTGATGAGGTGTAGCTCCGCTTGAAGGTACCAGTTGATAGGGGTCATGTCTAGTGTGTTAATGAACTTGTGCACCCACTTCTCTTGAGGAATAGTTCTCCAGGCTTCCTCGCAACTTCGAACATGGTACTTAGGAAACTTCAACCTATGTACTGAACTTCACAGCCTTCTACTTGTGCTGAGAACCACGAGGTCATCAGGGTACAACATTGTGCCCATTATGTAATGTTGTTTTTGTGTGTCCCCCACCATCTCACTGGTGTTTCTTTCAAGGCCTCATCCATTGCTAAAAATCTTTGTTGTTTTGGTACACTTGATTTGAATTCCAACATGAAGGTTTCTAAAGGATTCAAACCACCAAAAATGGGCAAGTTACTTACTGTTGTGTCGATCCCGCGAACTTCTCTGGTTAATCTAGAACATCTCCTTGTAGATACTTCATACATTTTATTCTACCAGTTCTCCAATGCTTCTTTTGAGTCTGATGAACATGTGCTCTCACTTCGCCATATTAGGTTTCCATCAGTCATAGGATTAATGTAATCCTGCTGCCTGGCCATTAATTTGTATATGTTTTCTAGTTCATATGCGTAGTCCTCTTCTCTGATAGGCTTTGTGTATCACTAACCTTCGTCTAGATATAATGGTGCAATGAACCTAAGTCCATCTCTTTCAAAATTTATTCGTCTTTTCTTTAAATCAGCCATAGTGGAATTATTGAAAGCCCAGTCAATTCCTAACAGCGCAGGGTAAGGATAGTTGTCATCAACTATCTCAATTAACTCAAAATGTGCAAATGTTCTTACTCTATCGATGTCCACAGGGACATGTTCCAATCTTCCAAAGGGGCTTATTTCCTGCTAGTTATCCATCCTAAGCCTGATAGGGGAATAGATCAACTTTGGTTTTCCCATCAGTGCCTAGGTTTTCTTCATCATGACATTGACCTCTGACCCTAAGTCGAGGACCACATAGTCTATATCATATTCTCCTATTTGAGCATTCAAGTGTAATTCCTTATTTTTCCTTCTCTTTTTAGCAATTTGGTGTACTTCCCTATTCAGTAAGGGGTATATCTTTCCTAGATCATACTGTCTGATTAAATTTTGTAGTTCTTGTACAACACTCTCATCCTAAATCAACTTAATAGAAGTATTAAAAATTCCATGAGCTTGCTTACCTCTTGTCCCTATTTTGGCGAAGCAGACTAATCGAATGCCAAAGGAATTCCATATTCTCTCACTTCTGGTTGTGTCTTTGATGAAGAGCCTTGATCTCATTTGAAATATTTTCTTTCCTCCTCGAATACTTGTCTTTCTTTCTTTGCATCAAAAGTTTGGGTCTTCTCTACAACTTTCCTGACTCCTAAGTCTTATGTAGTATTCCCTAGGATCAATCTGTCTTCTCCTGTAACAGTGCCTCCACTAGTTATAACAATGACTCTAGGGTATTCTCCATGAGGTTTAGCATATATCAGTTGCACTTGTGGATTCTGTTGAGGACCTTGCCTTTCCTGAAGCTTAGCTAGTAGTACAGGACAATCTTCTATAACGTGTTCGAACGAGCTGCAGTAGCTACAAGTAGTTCAAGGGTTCTGACAGTCCCTTGCGAGGTGTCCTGGTTGTGTGTAGTTGTAACAAATGATCTATCCTCGGCCTTGATCCATACCTCCTCGTCCTCTGAATCCACTGCGAGGGTTTAAGTTTCCTCTTCGAGGGGAGTTATACTGCGTAGTGTTTCCTTCTTCCCATAATTCACCTTGAATTTTGTATATGTCTCTCGAAATTTCATGCATGAGTTCATAAGCCCTACAATCCCTATCATTGTGTCCCATGGACTTACAAAACATGAAATACAAATTTGTGGGTGTCTGAACATATTTTTGCATGTAATAGCACTCACCAGGGTGATGTCTATTTCAGCATACCTCTCACCAGGGTAAGGTGACTTGCTTCAAAGGGATCGGAGCTCCAGAGGCCAAGTATTCATTAAATAGGGGGAATTTCTCCTTGTCATGGCCTTCTGATTTGCATCTGACACACCATATGTCTTCTCTTTTATCTTTTCCCTTGTCTTTCTTCATATCTTCGACTTGCAAAGACAAACTAGTTAGTTGACTCAAGATTTGACTCATACCTAAGATGGATTCTCTCATAGGAGTTGATTCTAACTTCATGGCGATCTTTAGCGCCTCAACCTACAAAGCGATCTTCTGTTGCATCATAGGAACTCTGATGTGTGGTAAGAGGGAAATAATGAACCACTCTTTGTTCTTCTCATTTGGGATCTGAAAAGTCAATCGACCTGTTAAGTTCTTAAATCTCTGATTGAATTCCTAAATGGGTTTGGCTACCTTCTTCTTGATCTCTTTCATCTCTATAATACATTGTGACTCTGACTTGGGTTTCTTGAACTCTGCAATCAATGCATTCTTGATCTCATTTAGTGGCTTAGGCTATACAATTCCTTGGACAAGCTTCATGTACCAGCTCAGTGCGCGATCTCAAAGGGTAGTACTAAACTAATTTATTTTAACAGCTTCATCGGTGGCATTTTTAATATTCCATACAGATTCACATAGAAAACAATGTTGATTATGATATTTAGATCCATCTCCCCTAAATATAGGGAGTCTCATTTCATCTGCCATAGATCTTCCTAGGTTCCTGACTAAGTATGTGGTGGACTACTACTGACAGTTCTTTGAATGCTCTGGTGGCTTGGATTACTCTGATTTTTTAATGCTACTGAATCGATAGGAGAAATAATAGTACTTACTTTAGCAGTCTATGTAGCTCCTAAAGTTTCTAGCTCGTCTCGGCAAGGTTCTTCAACTTTCTCTTCCTCTGCCCTAACTAGTTCTGAATGATCTTCGTCCATCAGATCTGCCTCTTCTCCACTATAGAAACCCTCATCCCCATAGTTCTTCTTAAATAGGTTCACAAGATGAACTTATTTGAATGCTCTTCCACTGCGCCTATGTCCAACCTCTATGTCGTTTTCACTGTCCGAATTTTTGAACATTAGATTTTTCAAATCCGATCAATCTATTGTATCTTCAAGATGTTCTTCTCATGCAATAATATCTTGATTCTCTACTTCAGAAAATGTAAAAATTTTCCTCTGGGTCCCTTGAAGAAATATCTCTCGGCTTGGCTATATGACTCTACTCTATCAACAACAAACTCTGTGATGTACCCTCCAATAGTGTTATCAAACCAGTGATATATTGTTTGTGACACAACGTTATCAACTCTCCTAACCTTCTTGATCAACGCCAACATCCAAACTATAGGAGGTCTAGATCTAATCTCAAATTGGGTATATTCTAACCTAGCTAACCACTCATATAGCTCTTGATGGATTCCTCCAAAGAATATCTTATGTATATCAGTAAAAATATACCTTCCTAACCAATCCTATGTACTAAGATTAGGGTTTTTGTTCTGGGCTTTAGTGAAGTCCTTTTATTTATCCTCTATCCACTTTTGAATCTCTGTCTTTGATGGGAACCGCCTTGACATTCCCTCAAGAAGATTTTGGTCCTGCCAATAGAACCATTTGTTGGCACAGGGGCAGACCCAGGGTTCAGCTCCAAGAGCGCACCAACAAGCCCTAACTACTGTCCCTTTCGACTACACCTGCGAAGCAGATGTAGTCTCACCCGAAGAAGCTATGCAGGGGTTGCAGGACAAGGATGTCTACAACCAAGGGGAATATCAAGTTGATATAATACAATAACAACACAACATGCATATATCACTTATCATCTTAGATCTATTCCACACATCTATCAGATATAACACAATAATGCAATACCAATATATCAAAGGCAAAGAACATAGCATCAATCAAACACAACACAAGGTATACGTGGTTCACCCTCTCTCTAGGGATACATCCACATAACTGTACTTTATAACATATTAAGGTGAAGCATACAATTCTTTTCTGCACTCTCAGCTAACAGATCTTCTTTCTTCTCCTCTCTATCTCTCCCCTCCCTATGCACCCAGCTGCAGGGTTGATCTTCACACCCAACTGAAGATATTACAATATAGAAGGATCTCATACTTAGCACTTCTCTCTCACACAATGTTACTCACTCAATCACACAACAATAGTTGTAACACCAACAATAGTAACAACAATGACAACAACCCATCCCAGGTCCTCTTGACCTCTATTTATACATTACAATCACTCACCGACATCCTTAGGATGAAACCTAGGTGTCAAAACCCTAGATACCAAAACCCTAGGTGTCTAAAACCCTAGGTCAACTTGACCTGTGTTTTCAGGGCTCCGTCGACCTATCTTTCCTTCCTTCTCGCATAGTGCTCCAAAGCATACAACGGTGGCTTTTTATGCTTGCTGTGTTGTCCACGATCCTTATTCCTTGTTGATCTGTCATCCTCGATTTCCTCATTCATCAGATTGCTTCCTTTTACTTCGCTCCATCCTTTATTCGCTTTTTCTCACTTTGACCCAATAACAGTCACTGTGTCTTCCACGCAATTCGCATTTCACCTTTTCTTCCTTGATCGTCGCTTACTTTCATAACCAAGGGCCAACAATCCTGCTGCACAGTGTATACCAAAATTGATAGCCCCCTTGAAATATATGAGAATCCTCTTTGATTCCTTCTAGTGAAGCTCATGAGGCTCCTACATCTACCTGGAAACTAATCCAACTTCATAAGGTATGTCTGGTCAATAGTGTGTAAGGTATAAAAGACTGCCAACCAACTGTCGATATCTAATACAATCAACCAAAGGTGATGCACTGACATCCTCTAGTTTAACCCCTGACTGAAAGGGTGTTGGATATGGATTGAAATATGTCATATGAAACCTATAAAGTATATCTATGGAATTCTTAGACTAATACATCTTGATTCATGAATCATTCTGGCTTATTTCAATACCAAGAAATTAATGTAACAATCCCACATATGTTAGAAAACATGTCATGCAAAGTAGTATTCATTGCAACAATGAAGGAGGTTGAGCTCCCTATGATGAGTAAATCATATACATATAGACCTATTAGTATAAGTAAATTTGTGTTCCTCATCATATACACATTAGGATCTGATCTACATCTAAGAAAACCTCTAGAGAGAAGATGAGAGTCCATTTTAGCATACCATGCTTAAGATGCTTGCTTAATTTCGAACAATGACTTCCTCGACCTGAAAACTAATGATGGATCCTAAACATATACCTATTTTTTCTCCATATATATCTCCTCATTAATATCTCCATGTAATAATGCATTCTTCACATCCATATGGTGTACCTCCCACTTTCTAGTTGATGTAATAGCTAGAGCTAACCAAATGGAATCAATATTGGCAACTAGTGCAAAAGTATCCTCATAGACAATGCCTTGTACCTGTGAGAAACCTTTAGATACTAACTGAGCATTATAATTTGTAATGTATCCATAAACAACCCTCTTTTTCTTGAAAATCCACTTACATATAACAAGCTTCCTATTGGAAGGTAGAGGAACCAACCCCCATGTGTTGTTCTCTATCAGGGAATTGTACTCCCCTTTCATAGATTCCTCCCAATGGGGGTTTCCTTTAGCCTTTACATAAGATTGAGGATATTATCCAATTACCATATAAAAATAAATGGGCATCAATGTCTCCATGGTAGTAAAATCTTGTGGAGTCTCCACAAACTGATATTTAGTTCTCCATTGGTAGGATCACCCACTAGATTACCTGCTACCTGAAGAGTATGTTGTTCCCATCGTGGTCGATGCTATATAACTAAAAAATATTGATGTTGATTAGAAATATAATATATATCAAATTCAGGGATATCATTAGAAATATGATCGAAAGAAGTTTCATAAAGTTCCGCAACTAGTGGCAGTGGAGATGTAGGTGTGGACTGCTCTGGAAGTACTTGTGAAGGACCCTCTTAAAACTTAACACTCCTTTGAATGAATAGTGTATCTAAAGTAATATCTAATAAATTATATCCATTCAATCCCTCTAGATATCCAACAATAATACACTCCTTACTCTGAGCTTCCATATCTTTCCTCCTATTGGAAGAGATCCTAGCGCATGCACTCGAATAAAAAATTATGAAGTGAGTAACTTATGATTTATTCCCGCTCCAAGCCTCATTTGGAGTGACTCCCTTGAATGATTTATGAGTAACTCTATTCTAAATGTAGGCTGAAAAATTGATAGCTTCATCCCATAACTATGGAGGTAGTGCTCTAGCCTACAACATGTAGTTGGCCATCTCTTTAAATGTCTCTTTCTTTCTCTCGGCTACCCCATTATGTTGTGGAGTATATGGAACTGTGTGTTGCAACTCTTTGTATGATTCTGAAAAAAGATTCTCAACATCCTTGTTCACATACTCTCCTCCATTTTCTATATGAAGCTTCTTAATCCTTTTCCTTGTTTGGTTCTCAACTATATGCTAGAAATATTTAAGACACTCAAAGACCTCTGAGATTAATTTGAGAAAGTAGAACCATGTATGTATTAAAAAATAATCAATGAAAGTAATAAAATACTTAGATTTAATGATCTATGAGTGTGGGAAAGGACCTGTAATGTCACTGTGAACCAACTCTATAAGTGATGATGTCCTCCATGATTTACCTGTGTTGAAATTATCCTCAAAATGTTTTCCTAGTATGTAACCCTAACAAACTCCATCTATGTACTGAATGTGGGGTAATCCATCTACCATTCCACCCTTACTAAGTTGATCTAAATATTTAAAATTCAGATGCCCAAACCTCTCATGACACAACTTGGACTCTTCATTAGCATGTGTTAGAAGAGATACATAATCGTATTTATGAGTGAAGTGGGAGAAGTTGTACAACCTGGAATGGTGATTAACCTCACCAACAACAATTTTTGAACCATCTAACAGGTTGGAAATAATAACTGAGTCTAGAGTGAACTCCACCTTCTTCCTTGAACCTGACTGAGTGATTTGATAGATGGTGAGAAGATTCACTAAAAGCTTTAGAACATGAAGTACATCCTGAAAGGATCCATGGTATACATCAACTCTACCCCTACCGCACACCTCTAGAATCATCTCCCATGAAGATAGGTGGTCTGGAACAAGTCTCCAAGTTTGTTAAAAGCCTATCTGATGAGGCCATGTGATTGGTATCCCTTGAATCAAGCACCTAAGCATTAGGAGAAGATGAAATAGAAATTAATGCATGATCATTACCTCCTTCCAATGATTTCTTTTTCCTTTCATTATCTGGAATACAATCCTCGAGTAGGGACAATTTTAAGGATGGAAATTTATACTAAAATGTAGAGACTTGGGATAATCTTACTATTTCTTAATATGCAAAATGGAAAATGTTTGGCGATAGTTTTGTAAAACTATTCAAATTTATAAGGATTTTATATAGTTTCTATAAAATTTTGGTGATTTTTAAGGTAAAATAATTTTATTCTATGGAATTTGGGCAAATCATTTTTAGAAAAAAATGGAAATTGGCAAATCAATTTTTGGGAAAAACCATGGAAAATTAGCCCATTGGGGAAATTTAGCCCTTAAAATCATCTATGTCCTCGAGGTGATGTTTATCAAGTGTTTTTGCCATGAGATATATGGTCTAATTCATGCAGGAAATCTCAAGATGGAACCCCATTGTTGGGCTAAATATATATGTACTATTAATTCCCACATTTAATTATCAACTGGGGCTCATAAGCTTCAAGGTGCAAGTACAGGAAACACAGGGTCAGAGCCTAGTCTAGCTTAATCTAAAACTAGCAAAACAATATTCAAACCCACACTATAGGAAATTAACACTAAGGATTCATCACTGGGACGTAGGAATAACTTAGTGCTATAAAGGCTTAGATCATAGTCTTTCATGCACTCGGTGATGTTCGTGTGATTAATCGTGAGTAGCTTACTTAAGTTTTATGTCTTTCAATGATTATTTCCTATAGCGGATCCACACTTAAATGAAATAAAAGAAACAAGCAAACAAAAATGAATTCAATTGACATGAAATAAGCTATGGGAAAGCCAACTCACAATGAAATCAAACTAATAATGACCAATAATAGAAAATAATCTAAAATTGGATCTCAAGAACAATTCTTCAAATGGATACACGTATCAACAATAAGAGTGGACTCTACATGAAAATGCATAAAAGAATAATGAATATCCAATTAATGACAAGATTGGCCAATGAGAAATGTACTCTTTTATGTTCACTCGAATTGTGGATTTGACAATTTCTCATAAAGAGTAAAAACATTAGAGTGTAAGAAGATGGTGTTTATTTTTGCAATTAAAGACTGTGTGCATATAGTGATTCTTTGTAAATCAAACAATCTCTTAAAACAGAAACAAGCGTAAAAAGAGATGAAAGAATGGACTGAAAGTGATTTTGATTCTCCATGGTTTGGATGACTGACTTAGAGGCAAATATATCTCATAAAGAATCAATGATGGGGTGAGGTGAAATATCTTCGTCAATCAATATCTAAATTTCAAATCTGATCTGAATATATTTTATTGACAGAGGATATATATATTTTATTAATAAAAATGTTGATGGATATGGGATAGATCATATAGATGTGGTGGAAGAGTATGGTCTTAATCAATTCACGCAAGAGGAATGAGGGTGCAAATATATGGATGAATGTTTTTGTATTTTTAATTTATTTTCTTGTGCAAACAAAACTCAACTACCATAATCGAATTGAGTGTGAGAAATATGAATACAAACATGGAGTGGTTATATTAGTAATTGTGAGTGCATGAAACATGGAATTCAATCAAGGTGCAGAAACATAACAGAGTGAAGGAACATATCAAATGAAAGTACAAAGGATACTGTGAGTTGCATGCCAATGAAGAATCACTCTTAAGTTTTTAATCACCCTGAATTCATAAAACTAAATCAAATAGACAAGTGGAAATTAAACCATACATAAGAAAACTAGAAATACAATACTATTATATTCTACTAAACGAGTTAAAACATGGCAACACTTACCCATACTGAGGGGCCCTTCTCAGATGGTCAATGATTCCCGAGATGATCATATCAAGCCAAGGAGATGCAGAATAGATCAGCAACAATCATATTTTCATTTAATCATGGAACTTTGTTTTTACATGGCAGCCAACTTCTTGAAGCTTTTTCACAAGAACAAACCTCTTACTTACAAAAAAATTCATGAAACTAATGGCTCTTTCTCATATCCCTATGAGGATTATTTATACATGAATAATCATTGAGGAGTTGATGGAACTGAATCCCAATGCTCAGATTTCAAATTTTACATTTTTAGGCAAAATCCCAAAAATCTGGGTTTTTCATCAATTTGGGCAGATTCAAGCTAAGGATCCACCCATATCTTCCAATCAAATTCTAATTTTGAAAACCTGCCCACAGCATACTCAATTTTCCATATTTTAGACAAAACCCATATCTGTGAATTTCTATATCTAATACCATATGCACAGAAATTGAGGCGCAAGTTGGTAGTTTAAGAATTTTGCTAATTTTTGCAAAATCATTCCCTCTAAGTTGGAGGTCCAAACGTGTGATCTAGGTGAATTATTCCCCATGTTTCCACATGTAAATTTTTCTCTGGACAAAACCCATGTCCTCGATTTTCCTCAAGAATCTTTCCAAAATTTTGAATTATTTCTAGTACCGGACTGTTGTTGATGTTGATACCAGACGAACACAACATTGGTACCGGACGAGTGAAAAATTGGTACTGTAAGATATGAGTACTGGATGACATGGAGTGTGATTATCATATTACATGGATTATGGGAATCAGATGACTGCGCAGGTACTGGTTGATTGTAGAACCTCCTAGTACCAGATGACTTGGAGTACCAGATGAGCGTAGTATTAGTACCTGACAAGATGAGTACTAGATGACATGGAGTGTGGGTACCAGATGACATGGATTATGGTTACTGGATGACTTTGCAGGTACCATTTGACTATAGAACCTTCTGGTACCAGATGAGTGCAGTACTGGTACCGGACGAGCTAGTACTAGATGACATGGAGTGTGGGTACCGAATGACATGGAGTGTGGGTACCGGATGACTCTATAGGTACCGATTGACTGTAGAACGTTCTTGTACCAGATGACTTGGAGTATTAGATGACCTGTAGTGCAGGTACTAGAACAAGAACATTACATGTACTGGAACATGGACGGTGCATATACCGGAACCTGAACAGTACATAACATGTTGCTTGGACATGGAAACATAGGATTAAACCATCATTGACAAAACTATTGTATAATCATCCTTTTTGTAAAAATATGAAAAATTATGTATTAAGCACATAGGATGAATAAAAAGAGATAATGGAGGTTTATGGTGTAATTAGCGATATATTATTGACGAAATGCGAGGAGAAAGTGTAATGATTAGTGTATTTGTATGGCAAAAAATATGACAAAAATGGAGCCCAACACACCCCCAAACCCAAGGATTTGCATGTACTCATGAAAACAAGGTGAATAACTTATGATACTCTACTTATATATTTATGTGACATTTTTTATTTCATGTAGGTGTTAGTTCTTGTGGAATGACACTGTGGAAACTATCACGAATTGAATTTCAAACAGAAAAACAAAATTATCATAAAAATGGAGGAAAAGTAGTGGATGGGGTATCAGAGTGATGGTGAATGGTGTGCATGTGGAGAATGGTTTATAAAATGATGGTGATGGTGGTCATATGAATTTGGATGCCTTTATACTCTGTATCTTACATCAATTTTAAGACCAATATTTACTTTTTGGTTCTTTGTTTGGATAAGCAACAATGATTTCATCCTCTTTGAGATGGTTTAAGAATGCTTTATGATGTACAAAGAGAAGACACTATAGATGTTGCTGTGTATTTGTACACCACATATTTCCTTTTCATTTCTTGGTCTTATCATGAGAGTATATTTTTCATTATGACAAGTGGAGTCAAGATGGAGGGTTTACTGAGTAGTTGTGATAATGCATAGTGGAGTGTGGAGTGGGTAATAGTGGTTATGCATCATGTTTTCCAATTTCTTAGTAAATTAAAAATATTTGTACCAGTTTTACCTCAAGTTACCATTGCTTTGAATTCTAATGCATGTTGAAGTGTAAACTATGTAGAATAGGACGAAATGTCTACAAAATCATGATGTATACTGCTGAAATTTGAAGATGAAGTGGAGCATGGTTGAGACCTGATGGATATCTAGGAGAGAGTGGATGAATGTTGATCTGTTGAGATTCCTTATGTCTCTCTCTCCCACCCTCAAACCCGTTGGTTTGCATGTCCTCATGCAAACTTTCATTAACACACAAAATTTATGCAAGCTAAAAGTGGACTATGTGGAACTGATGCATGTTGACTGAAGGAGAGAAATGAAGTAAGCCAGATATGACAGCTACTAAAAATATCCTACAAAAAGCACCCTCGAAAAGATTTAAATTTTTGTATTGTTGGTACAGGAACCTACTGGTTCCTTTACCAGCAGTACTAGAACATAAAAATCTAAAATAACTAAACCAATACTATTATTATGAGAGAAGAAATATGCATTGATGCCATGCTTAAAGAAACAACCAAAAATTAAACTTTATTCATGCTTGTAAATTTGGAAATGAAATTTATTTTAAAGTATTACAAGCATAAAGGATATTTCTAAATTACTTATTACATAGGATTTCATCAATCATTAACAGTTGTATGCTCAAGAAACCATGTTAATTACGATGGAGGATTTTTCCTCTCATCCTTGAATATGAAAACATGAGGAGATAAGTGATCTTTGATAAATGAGAAACTGATAGGAAACTAGTAATCCTTGTTTAATTTCTCAAATAATTTATGTCATTCAAGTGATATTGATAAAGTTTGCATTTGATTTTATTAGACTCCTACACTTATGGGTCCCACCTCTAGGACAATGACATCCTAGGTATGAATGACAGGGTCTTAAGACCATCTTCCGAACATTCTCAAATGGAAATTAGATGAGGTTCATTGGCGTTTTGTTCAACCATGCATGCTTATTCTTAAGGATTTACACAAGTATATTGTTCATATGGAAAAATATAGATTAGGCATAATGAAAGACATCAAAATCAAAACCCATTTCCAGCAAGCATGTTTAGTACTCTGATGGGGTAATTTTGACATCTAAGAAATATCCTTCCCAGATAGAATGCCCCATTGCCCATGAGCATGTCCAATACCCTAATGGGTTTGCCTAGTTATACCACATGTCGGTACCCGCTGCCAGCATACTTGTTAAGTTCCAAACGGGTTAGCCTCTTACACCCATTTTCCATCAAAGGCTCTTGTCCCAATATTTACCCTTAAGATAAAATTTATAGATTTCTTTCGCATGGGTGAATGGGGAAGCATATTTGAAAACCGTTTTACAGGATGGGATGGTATTGAGTTGGAAGATATTTTATAGATTGCCCATAAAAGATTGTTCGTATGAAAAATAGACTTATGTATTGAGATTAGTTGAAATACATATCATGGTCAAACTTAATTAATGTGTGGTGGATGAGGCCATGAGAGAATGACCTAAAGGTGCCTCTAGTCCCCAAGTTCATCTTCTCCATATAAGATTGTGTTCCCTCACAAGTAGAAGTTTCATTCACTCTCATGCTACTATTTGATAAGAATGCTTGAATAACAAGTTCTGATAGGAAACTAGGATGTACAAGTTACCTATGGGCATCATTATGAAGACCTTAAAGATTTTGCAAATCCCTGTAATATTTTAAAGATTAGGCTTATGGGAAACTGTTATTATTAATAGTCATAAATTTGCATGTAATAATAAGAAGAAATATCTTAAGTTGTTTTGGTTTTTGATATTAAATCACCAATATTATCTTCATCTCATTTCATTTATTTGAAAAGAAACATGAAAAGATGTTTCATTTATTTAGAACTAGATTAACTAACATGCAAATTTTACTCTATCCTACCTAAGAATCAAGAAATTATATTTCATGTCTAAGAATATTTCCAATATAACCATGTGTGTAATAGGTGTATAAACACATCCATACTCATGTTTGAAAGATAATCTTTAATGTGTACCAGAGTATGAAGAACTACCTGCTTTGGTGATGATGTGAAGAGTTGTTGAAGAAGAGAGTGGTGGTTCAATCTGGTTGTTGTCTGGAACCAATGTTCGATATAATCATGATGTTCTTGGTTCACTTCCTCATTTATACCACTCTACATGTCCCCCTCTATCATGCCAGGAAGATCATCTTCTTTCGAATAACTAGTCTCATCAGTGCATGGAGGATCTTCAGAAAGGCATATCAAAAGCTCCTCGATCTCAGGTTCTAATGGTGGCTCTCCATCAAATGTGGTCCATGATTATTCGGTCTCCTCAATAGACTGGCAAAGGGAATCAAAGGATACTTCTATATCTTCTTGTGGATGCGGAGCGACATTTAAGTTCTTGACTACTGTCAAGATGTTTTCTTCCTGAGAGGCTAGGATTGAGATACCAGTTGAACTCTTGATCATCTTTGAATTCTTGTTGTTGGTCGATGGCTCATGTTTCACACATGAATTAGTGTAGAGGGGGGGGGTTCTTACAGTTCCTAAAAACTTTTTAAAAACCCTAAAGAAATAAAAAGAAGAAAACTAAAAGAAAATGTAAGCAAACCAACTATATACTCGAAGCGCCACCATGCTACTAGGACCTTGTTGTCACCAAGTTATCTATTGACACAAGTTATNTATATATATATATATATGGCTAATGCTAATAAAACACAAATTATAACTAATGAAAGGAAGAGGACAAACTAACTTTGGAGCAACCCCACTAAAGTGGATGTGTGGGATCTTCCCTCACATCTTATCATCTTCTCTCCTCCCTTTGGTCGTCCTTAAAATAACACCACACTTGCATGAAATGAATAGTCAATTCTTTGGAGAAACAAAAGCAACCTACCTATGCTCTAATCCCTTTAGCACCACCCCTGCAATGATGCCAAAATGTTGGGCTAAATATACATGCACTATTAATTCCCACATTTAATTATCAAACGGGGCTCGTAAGCTTCGAGATGCAGGTGCGGGAAACGAAAGATCAGAGCCTAGTCTAGCCCAAACTAAAGTCGACAAAAAAATATTCAAACCCGCACTGTAGGAAATTAACACTAAGGATTCATCATTGGGACATAGGAATAACTTAGTGCTATAAAGGCTTCGATCACAGTCTTCCATGCACTCGGTGATGTTCGTGTGATTAATCGTGAGTAACTTACTTAAGTTTTTTGTCCTTCAATGATTATTTCCTATAGCGGACCCACACTTAAATGCAATAAAAGAAACAAACAAATGAAAATGAATTCAATTGACATGAAATAAACTATGGGAAAGCCAAATCACAATGAAATCAAACTATTAATGACCAATAAGCGAAATTAATCTAAAATTGGATCTCAAGAACAATTCTTCAAATGGTTACAAGTGTCAACAATAAGAGTGGAATCTACATGAAAATGCATAAAAGAATAATGAATATCCAATTAAAGATAAGATTGGCCAATGAGAAATGCACTCTTTTATGTTCACTCGAATTGTGGATTTGACAATTTCTCATAAACAGTAAAAAAATCAGAGTGTAAGAAGATGGTGTTTATTTCTGCAATTAAATATTGTGTGCATATAGTGAGTCTTTGTAAATAAAACAAACTCTTAAAACTGAAAGTGATTTTGATTCTCCATGGTTTGGATGACTGAATTAGAGGCAAAGATATCTCATAAAGAATCAATGATAGGGTGAGGTGAAATATCTTCGTCAATCAATATCTAAATTTCAAATCTGATCTGAGTATATTTAATTGACAAAGGATATATATATATATATATATATATATATATATATATATGGGATAGATCATATAAATGTGGTGGAAGAGTATGGTCTTAATCAATTCACACAAGAGGAATGAGGGTGCAAATATATGGATGAATGATTTTGTATTTTTAATTTTTTTTCTTGTGTAAACAAAACTCAACTACCATAATCAAATTGAGTGTGAGAAATATGAATACAAGCATGGAGTGGTTATGTTAATAATTGTGAGTGCATGAAACATGGAATTCAAAAAGGGTGCAGAAACATAACAGAGTGCAGGAACATAGCAAATGAAAGTACAAAGGATAATGTGAATTGCATGCCAATGAAGAATCACTCTTGAGTTTTTAATAACCCTGAATTCATAAAACTAAATCAAATAGACAAGTGGAAATTAAGTCGCACATAAGAAAACTAGAAATACAATTCTATTTTATTCTACTAAACGAATTAAAACATGGAAACACTTACCCATATTGAGGGGCCCTTCTCAGATGGTCAGTGATTCTTGAGACGATTAGATTAAGCCAAGGAGATGCAGAATAGATCATCAACGATCATCTTTTCATTTAATCATGGAACTCTGTTTTTACATGGCAGCCAACTCCTTGAAGCTTTCTCACAAGAACAAACCTCTTACTTACAAAAAACTTCATACACTAATGACTCTTTCTCGCAGCCTTATGAGGCTTATGTATACATGAAGAATCATTGAGGAGTGGATGGGACCGAATCCCAATGCTCAAATTTCAAATTTTACATTTTTAGGCATAAATCTCAAAAATTTGGGTTTTTCATCAATTTGGGCAGATTCGAGTTAGGGATCGACCCACATCTTCCAAACCAATTCTAATTTTGAAAAAAAATTCATGTAATACTCAATTTTCCATATTTTAGACAAAACCCATATCTTCTAATTTCTAGATCTGATACCATATGCATGAAAATCGAGGCACAAGTTGGCATTTTGTGATTTTTGCTATTTTTTGTATAATCATTCCCCCTAAGTTGGAGGTCCACACGTGTGATATGGGTGAATCCTGCCCCACATGTACGCATGTAAACATCTCTCTAGACAAAACCCATGTCCCCGATTTTCCTCTAGAAGCTTTCCAAATTTTCAAATTATTTATAGTACCGGACTGTTGTTGATGTTGGTACCAGACTGTTGTTGATGTTGGTACCAGACGAGCACAACATATGTACGGGACGAGAAAAACATTGGTACTGGATGAGCGCAACATTGGTACTGGACGAGCACGGAATTGGTACCAGACAATATGACTACTGGATGACATGGATTGTGAGTATCAGATGACATAGAGTATGGTTATGGGATGACTATGCAGATATCGGTTGATTGTAGAACCTTCTAGCACTAGATGACTTGGAGTACCGGATGAGCGTAGTATTGGTACAGGACGAAAAGAGTACTGGATGATATGGAGTGTGGGTACCAGATGACGTGGATTATGGGTACCAAATGACTCTACAGGTACTGTTTTACTGTAGAACCTTCTGGTACCGGATGACTTGGAGTACCAGATGAGCGCAATATTGATACTAGATGAGATGGTGTTGGATGACATGGAATATTGGATGAGTGTATTATTGGTACTCGACGATCTAGTACTGGATGACATGGAGTGTGGGTACTGGATGACATGGAGTGTGGGTATCGGATGACTGTGCAAGTACCGATTGAGTGTAGAACCTTCTGGTACTGGATGACTTGGAGTATCGGATGACCTAAAGTGTGAGTACTAGAACGGGAACAATACATGTACCGGAACAAGGACAGTTGATATACCGGAACCTGAACATTACATAACATGTTTCTTGGACATAGAAACATAGGATTAAATCATCATCGACACAACTATTGTATAATCATTCTTTTAATCACTAAAAATATGGAAAATTAGGTATTAACCACATAGGATGAATAAAAAGAGATAATGGAGGTTTATGGTGTAATTAGTGATATATTATTGACAAAATGCGGGGATAAAGTGTAATGATTAGTGTATTTGTATGGCGTAAAATATGACAAAACTGGAGCTCAACACACCCCCAAACCCAAGGATTTGCATGTCCTCATGCAAACAAGGTGAAGAACTTATGATACTCTTCTTATAGATTTATGTGACATTGTTTCTTTCGTGTAGGTGTTATTTCTTATGGAATGACACTTTGGAAACTATCATGGATTGAATTTCAAACAAAAAAACAAAATTATCATAAAAATGGAGGACAAGCAGTGGATGGGGTATCCGAGTGATGGTGAACGGTGTGCATCTAGAGAATGGTTTATAAAATGATGGTGATGGTGGTTGTATGAACTTGGAAGCCTTTATACTTTGTATCTTACATCAATTTTAAGACCAATATTTACTTTGTGGTTCTTTGTTTGGATAAGCAATAATGATTTCATCCTCTTTGAGATGGTTTAAGAATGTTTTATGATGTACAAAGAGAAGACACTATATATGTTGCTTTGTATTTGTATACCACATATTTCCTTTTCATTACTTGGTCTTACCATCAGATTATATTATTCATTATGACAAGTGGGGTGAAGATGGAGGGTTTATTGAGTAGTTTTGATAATTCATAGTGGAGTGTGGAGTGGGTAATAGTGGTTATGCATCATGTTTTCCAATTTCTTAGAATATTAAAAATATTTGTACCAATTTTACCTCAAGGTACCGTTGCTTTGAATTCTAATGCATGTTGAAGTGTAAACTATGCAGAACAAGACAAAATGTCTGCAAAATCATGATGTAGACTGTTGAAATTTGATGATGAAGTGGAGCAAGGTTGAGAACTGATGGATATCTAGGAGAGAGTTGATGAATGTTGATTTGCTAAGATTCTCTCTCTCTCTCTCTCTCTCTCTCTCTCTCTCTCTCTCTCTCTCTCTCTCTCTCTCTCCCGCAAACCCGTTGGTTTGCATGTCCTCATGCAAACTCTCATTAGCACACAAAATTTTTGCAAGCTGAAAGTGGACTATGTGGAACCAGTGCATGCTGACTGGATGAGAGAAATGAAGTAATTAAGAGTTGAGAGCTACTGAAAATATCCTGCAAAAAGTACCCTCAAAAAAGATTTAAATGCCTTTATTTTTGGTACAGGAACATACTGGTTTCTGTACCAGCAGTACCGGAAGAGAAAAATCTAAAAGAACTAAACCAATACTATTATTATGAGAGAAGAAATATACATTGATGCCATGCTTAAATAAACAACCAAAAATTAAACTTTATTCATGCTTGTAAATTTGGAAATGAAATTTATTTTAAAGTATTACAAGCATATAGGAAATTTCTAAATTACTTATTACATATGATTTCATCAATCATTAACAATTTTATGCTCAAGAAACCATGTTAATTACGATGGAGGATTTTTCCTCTCATTCTTGAACAGGAAAACATGAGGAGATAAGTGGTATTTGATAAATCAGAACCGATAGGAAACTAGTGATCCTTGTTTAATTTCTCAAAGAATTTATGTCATTCAAGTGATATTGATAAAGTTCGCATTTGAGTTTATTAGACTCCTACACTTATGGGTCCCACCTCTAGGACAATGACATCTTGGGTATGAATGATGGGGTCTTGAGACCATCTTACAAACATTCTCAAATGGAAATTAGATGAGGTTCATTAGACTTTTGTTCAACCATGCATGCTTCTTCTTAAGGATTTACACAAGTATGTTGTTCATATAGACAAATATAAATTAGGCATAATGAAAGACATCAAAATCAGAACCCATTTCCAACAAGCCTATTCAGTACTCTGATGGGGTAATTTTGACATCTAAGAAATATCCTTCCTAGGCAAAATTCCCCATTTCCCATGAGCTTGTTCAATACCCTGATGGGTTTGCCTAGTTATACCACAAGCTAGTACCCGCTGCCATTAGACCTATTAAGCATCCCGATGGGTTAACCTCTTACACCCATTTTCCATCAAAGGATCTTGTCCCAATATTTACCCTTAAGATAAAATTTATATATTTCTTTTGCATGGGTGAATGGGGAAGCATATTTGAAAACCTTTTTACAGGATGGGATGGTATTGAGTTGGAAGATATTTTATAGATTGCCCATAAAATATTATTCGTATGAAAAATATACTTATTTATTAAGATTAGTTGAAAGACATATCATGGCCAAACTTACTTAATGTGTGGTGGATGATGCCATGAGAGAATGAACTAAAGGTGCCTCTAGACCCCAAGTTCATCTTCTCCATATAATATTGTGTTCCCTCACAAGTACAAGTTTCATTCACTCTCCTCCTACTATTTGATAAGAATTCTTCAATAACAAGTCCCGATAGGAAACTAGGATGTATAAGTTACCTATGGGCATCATTATGCAGAACTTAAAGATTTTGTAAATTCCCATAATATTTTAAATATTAGGCTTATTTTCCATGTCCCTGATTTTTCTCTAGAAGCTTTCCAAAATTTCGAATTATTTCTTGTACCGGACTGTTGTTGATGTTGGTACAGGACGAGCACAACATTGGTGTCGGATGAGCGTAGAATTGGCACCAAGTGATCTGAGTACTGGATGATATGGAGTGTGAGTGCCATATGACATGGAGTATGGGTATCGAATGAATGTGCAAGTACCGGTTGATTGTAGAACCTTCTGGTACCAGATGACTTGGAGTACCGGATGAGTGTAGTATTGGTACCAGATGAGTTGAGTATTGGATGACATGGAGTGTGGGTACCAGATGACATGGAGTATGGGTACTGGATGACTGTGTAGGTACCGGTTGACTATAGAACCTTCTAGTACCGGATGACTTGGAGTACCGGATGAGAGCAATATTGGTTCCAGACGAGCTGGTACTGGATGACATGGAGTATCGAATGAGTGTAGTATTGGTACCAAACGAGATGGTACTGGATGACATGGAGTGTGGGTACCAGATGACATGGAGTGTGGGTACCGGATGACTATGTAGGTATTGTTTGACTATAGAACCTTCTGGTACCAGATGACTTGGATTATCAAATGACCTATAGTGCGGGTACCAGAACAGGAACAGTACATGTACCGAAACATGGACAATGCATATATCGGAACCTAAATATTACAAAACATGTTGCTTGGACATAGAAACATAGGATTAAACCATCATCGACAAAACTTTTGTATAATAATCCTTTTAATCACTAAAACATATGGAAAATTATGTATTAACCACATAGGATGACTAACAAGATATAATGGAGGTTGATGATGTAATTAGTGATATATTATTGAGGAAATGTGGGGAGAAAGTGTAATGATGAGTGCATTTGTATGGCGGAAAATATGACAAAACTGGAGCCCAACACCGATGTTACAATAGGAATGATTTGTATTTTCCTTCTTTCCTTTTGATTCCTTGGAACTTGAACTATTATATGTGGACTTTTGTTTACCTTCTTTTTATCTTGGTCCTTCTTACCCTTTTTCTTTTGCTTATTCTTCTTTGAACTTCCTTGAGCTCTAAGCGCACGGGGATCAAAATTATTAAGTGCCCCTATTTGGATGAGCTTTGTTTTCTCGTGGATAAGTGACTCCATGAAATCATCTAGGGATGGAATCTTCCATTTAGACCCCATAGCTAACCTAGTAGTATGAAAATAATAAATGTAGACAAAATACTTTGGTCCTAGTTTTTTTTAAATTGAAAATATTAATTGTGCATCTTTATTATCAATTCCAAAATCCTTAACATGAGAAATAAAAGTATTAAAATTACATAGGTAGTCATGTAGGGTCTCGAAATATCTTGGATTCAATGCATGTAGATCATTATCTAGTTGATTACCTCTTAGATTGTCTTCATTTCCTAGCAAATCCTTCAAATTTTCCCAAACATCTTTAGGAGTCTTGCAAGTATCGACATGAAAGAGGATATCTAGAGAGATGATCAAGCACAATATCCCATAGGCTTCATACATTATGTTGAAATATTTTTATTTCTCCATGGATGAAGTAGGCTCGACCTCAATCCCCATGGTGATCCTATACAAATCCTTTCTTTGAAGTAGAATCTCTATCTTGGGCTTCCACTCAAACTAGTTGAAGGGTGTCAACATCACTGAAGAATATGGTTGATTCATATTTCTCTATGGGTTGTCCAATATAATATATAAACCTGCAATAAAAGTAAATACTTCCTCACAATAATGGCTCTAATACCATGTAGGATTAAACCACAATATAAGACCTAATTGTGAGAAGGAAATACTACACTAGTTGATTGCAAAAGAGAGGGAGGAGAGAGAAAAATAGAATCAATCTTCACACATAAGAGACTAAGAAACCAACTCTAATCACAATGTATTAATCCTTAATAATGAGTACAATATATAAGACTTTCCAGATGAGGAGTAATGCGCACTAGGTTGGGATTTCCATGTCCATGCTCAAGTAAAAAAGTAACTTCTCCAATATCAACAATTAAATAAAGGAAAATGTTGCTAATAATAAGAAAAGGTCAAAAATATAGGTGCAAACATAGGGAGAACTCTACATGAAGTCAACATGAATTCCATAATAGAAAAAATCTTCTAGAATAAGACTAGAGTCCAAGAATGGAAGTAAAGTCCTAACTGAGTGAGAATTTCCTAATTATGGAAAGTCACTAAATAAGTGAAGTGAGTTAACTCCAAGTATTAAATGGGTAATGTTCACTTCCCTAGGAGGATAATATTATTACTAAAGTGTGCTCTATATCCGTGAAATAGGAAATATCTCCTAAAATTAAGGAAATAGGAATTATCTCCTAAAAAATAGGAATTTTCCAAATGGTGGCTAAAAAGTAGGAATTGGCCTAATGGTAGCTAAAAATAGGAATTTTCCTAATGGCGATTTATGAGCCTGTGGTTTTGGAAACCCATGGTATTACATATAGGAATCCATTGGATAAAAATAGACCTGTTATAAATAGACATGATATAAATAGAAGTCCTCCTAAATAGTAGGAAAAATGGAAAAAATTAGTATGTCACTAAGTATGTAGTTGAGAATGTACCCGAAAAATTATCAGTACTTACGTTGGCTATATCTAATGGATTATCAATATGCACAATAGAGGAAATATTTAAATCTTCACTCTCGACCATTGTAGTGTCAGTATAAATAGGGGACAATTGAGTGACAGTTTGAACATTTGCAACATAGATAGTGTGTTGAGGACTGGTTTCTTCATCAATCAAGGTAACATGGGTATCAGGGAGAGTGACAACAGGGTCATAAAAAATTGTGATAATAGTGTTGTAGGAAAATCCCCTTGTGGACAGGTGAATCTCCTCTTGGATTCTAGACCCCTATACCAAGACAGAAGGATGCTAACATTGAACACTAATATCCCTTTGAATCTAATTACCTAATCAGAAAGAGAAGGAGAAGGAAGAAAGTGTGATACACCTTATTCCGATGTTTGTCCTCGCTGCTCCAATTTGAGCTTGATCCTCGAGATCCTTAGCACCGTTCGACACCTTCAATGCAATGGACAGAAAGAAGACAAAGAACTCCTACTCTACTCTATAAGTTTAGTCTAATCAAATCCATCTATAATAGAAAACATATGTAAAGATACACATATTATAAGGTAATAGGCCAATCATATATTAATGAGAACTCAAAAGAGATACTTACAAACCATAGATGAACTCACAATAGCCTCTCCAAGTCCTCCTCATCCAGCCCTGCACAAAGCTCCCAAAATCATATATTCGATATCTTAAATTTTTCTCCCAAGACCATAGGTTTGATACCTCCAATATGCCTTTTCCATCTCCATGGAAAGCCCTTATTATATAGGATTTGGAGGCTTAACCCCCATGGAGAGGATCACTCATCAAATCCTCTAAAAAGCGATCTGAAATATATTTAGGGAGAAAATATCTCTTAAGGATGTTAGGGAGGAAATATCTATCAAGGATTTTAAGGAGGAAATATTTCAACCATCCACGAGATCCTCCACCTTCCTTAAAAAATAGGAAACCAAATGTGAGGTGGATTCTCAAACTTAAATAATTTATTTTTCATGAATATTAATAATAATTAATGTGCACTTGGTATTTTGGCCTTCATGTAATATATCCCTCCTCCTCATTAACTAGGGATTGTGAGATAGGTTATTCCATGGTGTCAAGGTGTATGACACACTTATATGATACTTATGAAACTTAGGGAGAGGTACCTAGGTGTGCAAATTTCATGTGTAACAAATAGGGATAGTATATTGGACATGGGTATGAACTTGTGACTGTGGATGAAGCGAGATGATAGGGATGACATCAGTAAAAATAGGGAGATTATCAGACTGAGAAGGTGAGCCAATGCGATATCTCTTGATGTAACTAAAAGTCACAAACAACTTCTAATACCGCTTTAAAATCCTTACCTCTAAAAATGGCACTATCAGAAATGGATGAGAGCGACTGCATCATAGGAGTTTATTTCAGTAAAGTCTCCTCCTCGGGTTTTGAGTCTAAAACAAGACATGTGCATGGTCTCTTTGTTGTTGTTGTATTGTGAGCAGGAATATCTTTACCAACCAGAGCATCGTTCCACGAAATCAATGGAATTAGGTAGGATACCCATGAGTCCTTTCCAACCCTCTTCACTCCTATCCAAGAACAAACTTACTTATCCAACATGTATTCATCCAAATAATAGGGAAGAGAAAGAGTATGAAATTACTCGGGATCAACAACTCGTGTTCGAACAAAAGTATGATCCTGATTCATCCCAAACCAAATCTGACGGGTATTCTTGTTGAGCAAGTCCCGGGGAATGCACATGCATTGTGTGGCATTGATCAAGTCATTACACCATTGTATGAAGGATACATTATTGAATATCATATTTGGAGCATATGTTCGAAGTTTAAAAGGTTAGAACCTCATAACAATTATGTTGTCTTGGGTAACTATAATCTCTTGTCCTGGCAGTGGATTCCATTTCCACATGGTGAAAGCTACCACCAGATAACCAATAATGAAATAACCTCCTTTCTCATGCATATCTGCACACACCTATAAAATTTCATTCATCAAGGACTTACACCAATTGAAATGTGCCCCCTGTACAAAAAAATAAAAAACGAATAGTTCATTCAACATGCATTCACCCTTTGAATAGTTTTTCATGACTTTTACAATAATTACGTAACATGCACAACATACTTGTTCATGAGTAATATTCTCTATCATAGCTCTGCGACCTCCATACTATGTACCAAACTTATGATATAAGTTGATATCTCCCTTCTTATGGTCATGTTTCCTTGGTCCTTGAAAGCCTCACGTGAAATCCTCTCCCTCCATATATAAACTAGTTAACTGGTGGATGTCATCAACATGAATAGGGTATTGTTTATCTAACCACAAGGAGTCATTGTGCATGTGACTAATTAGAAACTTTGTGCATCGTGCAATTTCACTAGTGGTACCAAACACTGGTAAATCCTGCAAGTTCATCATAGTTGACTCTCTAAGTGACACATAGGAGGTCTTCCACTGCAACTCCAATTCTGTAGAAGTTAGGGGGAAATAATTCATATAAGTATCAATCTACATTTGGGGAAACAAGTCCTTGACTGAGAATTCAATGTCAGCAAGCCATGCTTGCTCAAACTTTCCTTTTAAATCCCTTATAATGTCGACTCGAGGATCATGAATATTTATCGAGATTGTAAGATTCAAAATCACACCACGACCAACTGCAACACAACCCATGACTGAAGATTGTTGTTGCTACACAAGAATAACTGGAGGACAAGAATGCAAATGCATACACACATAATTCTCAGTGGGATCCAAATCTTAGTAAATAGACAATTTCAAAGGTAAAATAGATAGGGTAGACCATTTTTCTATAGATAGGAGTGGGGAGGTGGCGTGTGAACATTAAAACCTACATTGATGGGAAAAAGGTAGATAATCATAATTAAGAGAAAACATTGTCAGAAAGTTGGCTTAGGTTGATGGATAGTGAGTATGGATTGTTGGTTGTCATTGATGTCAACCATTGGAGAGTGATATTGTAGATTGATGTCAACCCTTAGTGATTTATGTCAACCCTTGGAGAAAGTCTGGTAGCACAAAGGTTTGGGTAAAGGACCCAAGGTTGTTTCATGTATAATGGTAAGAGTTTTAATATATTTTAAGGTAATACTATTATATATGGATAGTACATTTCATTCCATTTCTGGTGGTATGCGGAACGCCACATAACTCCTCACGGTTAGAGAGTTATGGCCATGAGAAGTTGGAGAACCCAGGTTTGGGTAATAGAGCCAATTTTGTTTGATGGATAATGGTATGAGTTTTGATATATTTTTAAGAAATCCTATTCTATATGGATATTACATGTCATTCTATTTCCAATGGTATGTGGAACTTCACATAACTCCTCACGGTTAGAGAGTTATGGCCATGTGAAATTGGAGAACCCTCATGAGTCATCTAGAAGCCCCAAAAGGTCAAAGTAGTCAAAGTGGTTTAAGAGATTTTAGAAGGTAAATAATAAATTAAAATTATGAGTTTACTATAAGTCAAAGTGAATACAAAATAAATTATTTAAATAATAAAGTTAATGGAGAAATTAGAAGTGGGTTAACCCTAAAATAAGGAAAGTGGGTTAAGATGGTTAAAAGGTAACCCCTTGAGGAAGCTACATGAAAGTATAAATAAGAGGCAAGGCTCTCTTAGTTTAATCACACTTGAGAATATTGAATACCTACAGGTGAATGAGGTAACCAAAGGATATCTAAGCCTAATTTCAGAGGGAAGATGAATTAAAGAAGGTAGAAATTCAAGGGAGGATAAATTCCTTTGATGATGTTTTCTAAGGTATGTTATTTATATGTCATCTCACCATTTTAGAAATATTTTTTTTTATATAATGATTCAGACCGTAAAATTGGGAGTCCATTGAGGAAACATATCCAAGTAGTTTTGGTACAAATTTCATCTTGTGGGTCGTTTTATTTTGGGAGTTACACTCCGTGGAAAATAGGGTTTGTGGCTAGTCCTAAAACTAGTCTAAAACAGGTGTTTCGGGTAAGAAAGTCATAAATTCTTCATAAAATATAGAAATTAAGTAAGACCAAATGTGTTGGTTAGAGTATAGTTTTTAATATTCTATGTACAATTTTCAGATCCATACAATAAATATTCCATGCGGGGCATGCTCTACAAGTTCACTCTCTAGAATAAGCCAAAATTCAGCAAGGTATGTCATTTTTTCTATAACTCCTTTTATGAGAGGTTCCAAGTAGTGACACTTGGAGGACTTACATAGAACACACTGAAGAACATTGTGTACTATTTTTAGATATTTATTCATTATAGGTACATAGTTATGATTATTTCAAGTTAGGGTTGTTGACTAATCCAAAACTAGTCATGTGAGACTAAAGTAAAGTTTGATGAAAATGCTAGTATCTTGTTGTTAAAGTTAGGGAAGGTTTGCAAATATGTGATCATATACACCAGGTCTATTACATAGTTACAAATCAGATTTGGATGATGAAATTGATGAGGTATTGTGGTTGAGGTACATGTTGGGTACATGGTTGAGACAAGTAGTTGATGAGTTAGCACATACATGAGGTGTATAGTTGATGATGCTAGTACATCTTGTTGAGTCATAGCTGATACATGATTGGTACATACTTGGTACATGGTTGGAGGCACTTGTTAGTAGTATTTTTGACATGTGGTTTATGGATGATGTAACATACTTGTATTAGTATATTATTAGAAGCACAAATTGATCTTGGTGATGATTATGAGTTGTTGTGTTATGCTTGGTTGATGCACATCTTTGAGATTTGTCTTGGTGATTGATCTTGGTGAGTAGATATGATTTGTTTGATAAAGTTGATGGTACAGGTTGAGGTACAAGTTGGTGCATGTTTGATGCACTTGTTTATGGTACAAATTGATTACAGGTTGTTTGGTACAGGTTGGTGCATGGTTGATGCACTTGTTTATGGTACAGGTTGATTACAAGTTGAGGTACAGGTTGATGCATGGTTCAAGTTATTGGTACAGGTTGTTTGGTGTAGGTTGATTGGTACAGGTTTATAGTAGTATATCTCACAATGATAGTGTGACAGTGGTTCCATCATTCTACTTATATGTCATGGAAGTTGGACGGGGCAAGGGCAGGTGGTTGTAGCCACCTTCAGGTTGTAGTCAGAGAACATAGGGGGTTGTAGCCAGAGAATTGGGGAGTTGTTGCTTCCCTTAGGTTGTATCTTGAGAAACTAAGGGGTTGGAGCCTCCTTCCAGTTGCAACTGGAAAAAAAAGGATTTTGGTGCTTCCAATGAATGTAATTCTTAAAGACATATAATAAAAACCATTTCATGGTTTTCTCCTTCTTTGGGTTTCCACGTAAAACACTATTGTACTATGTATGTGTGTGATTGCTCATTTGTTCAATGTTTATTTACTCTGCAACTATTGGATGATAATAATACATTGATATAACACTTGTATTTTATGGTGAAAAAAAATTAAATTTCTCTATTATGGATTCACCCCCCCTCTCAGTAATCCAACAAACATAACTAGTTGATGTGGAAAAATCCAACTAGTGGCTCGGGAAATAAACGCATAAGTACCAATAGAGATTTCACATGGGATTACATGTAGGAAAAATATTAACAAGTTGGTGGCTTACGGAAAAGATACTAGCGAACTTTCTAACATTGATTACTTTTGTTGACAATCACTGGCTATGTGTCCATAGTTATGACATTTGTAACACTCAATGTTATGTGCGACCACATAGTCACAGTCTTCTTGAACATTTCTTTTATAATCCCTGCAATTTGCAACCTTATGTCCAAAGTTAGTACAATAAAAACAATGACCATAAAATAAATTTTCATACCTGGGAGTGAATGATCTTCTTTGTGGCGTAGTCCTTATGAATTTTTTCTTTGAATGATCATGATCATGATTGAAGCTTTTTTGTGGCTTGAACATGGATGGTATTCTTGAAGATGTATCTTCAATAGTTTTCTTAGATTCTGGTTGACCATGATTCCTTCCTTTGAGTACTTCTGCATAACTCTTTCTATTTTCTTCATTCTTCTTTTCTAGCAACGTAGAGTGCTTCTCTTCATTCTCTACAACTGATGTGGATGTTTCTGTCTCTTCAAATTTCTTGTTGAGCTTGTCGATTTTGACTCTTAGTCTAAATTCTTCTTCAAGATTCTCAACCTCTTCTTCTTTCTTCATTATCTGAGACTTCATGACCTCTTTTGTTCTCTTTTCTTCTTCAAGTTGGATTTTCAATGCAATTATTTCTTCTTCCATTCTTCTCTCTTCTTGACCAAACT
>ML815041.1:105403-116162 GCA_009831015.1 Picea engelmannii | reverse complement strand
GGTTTGCTTCCAGAGTGATTCTCTATCAAGGTTAAGGTGCTCGGAGGGTGGCTTTGGCCTATGGTTGGGTGAAAATAGAGATATTTTCAATGGTAAAATGAGCACATCCATTATATTCTAACACTGAGGAGTCTTGTCTCACTTATTCTGACATTTCTGGGTTTTCCATAACTTGGGTGGGGAGAGATTTTGAGGATTCTCCACTTAGATCTAGAACTTCTTTTTCCTTTTCTGGGTCTTTGTCATTTCCTTCTCCTTCCTCTTCTTGTCCCTTTCCATTGTTTTCTTCCTGGGATTCCCTGATTTATTCGAGGTTTCCGTCTAGGTGGATCTCTGCATATCGATTGTGGCTTGATTCTCCTTTTTGTGGGGATTCAAGTCTTTTTTCATTTTGGATCAGGGGGGTTTTCCCTTTGGTTTTGAGTCGGGATGGATTGGGTTTTCCCATTTGATTTTTTCCTCTTTGGCTATTGCCACTGGTCTTGCTTGGGATCTTGGTCCTGCATGTCTTTTGCTTGGGGGAAAGATTTGGCAAAATGTCCATATTCGTGGCAGGTTTTACATTTGAAGGGAATTTGCTCATAGTCTACCTGTTGGATGTAGGATCAACTGTCCAGGTTCAGTTGTATTTCTTAAGGGAGGCCTTTTTCCAAATCTACTTCTACACACAATATGGCACAGGCTTGAAGGCCTTCCCATGTTTCGACATGATAAATGTACTTACTGAGGGTATTTCCTATATTTCTAATGGTTTCATCATTCCAGTAATGAATTGGGAGGAAGGAAAACCTCACCCATACTAGGACTGTTAAGGGAATATCATTCTCTGGGCTAAATTATGGAGTCCATTTGTTTAGGTACATTCTTCCGCCCCCCATGAAATAAGGACCACTTCGAAAAATCAAATCTCTATCTTCTTTTTTCTCAAATAGAAAGGCGAATAATCCCTTACCACAGAAGGCTACTGACAGTTGTCCCTTGATAAGTTTGCGCCAGTTTGATTCTAACTAGATGTGCATGGATTTTGGGGAAGGCCACATGCCTGTGAATTGACCTATTAATCATCTATCTGTGAGTCTGAGAGCCAAAGGTCGCACTGAAGGGGCAAAGACAACAACCTTATAGATTTCAGCCGCCTTTTTGACGAATCCAGAGGGCGGGGGCTTAGGAGATTTAACATAAGACATGACGAGGGCCTGTAAGGCCTGCAGATCTGGGGACGAGGATCCTGAGGGTGGATCCCCTCCCTTAGAGGGAAGCATTAAGGCACACATGTGAGCGTTGAAACCCTAGAGTCGAATTGCAGAGTCTCCTCCAAAGCCGTTAATTTTTAAGTGCATTTGGTTAAAAACCTTATAAGATTCAGATTATATTTTTAATTAGTTAGGTTCAAACTTGTTTTTTTTCATTATTTATTGTTATTTTGTTTTAATTTTTTGATTAGTTTTCAATTTTTATTATAGTTTAGTTTGAGATTTTTAAATTTTTTTTGAATGTTTATATTTAATCCTTATATTTTAAATTTTTTTTAAAACACTTATGTTTTTTTTTTTCCAAAGAAAAAAGCGTAATTTTATTTCATGAGATGTGAACAAAATTACATTTTGCAGATACACTTTCAAATTGTATTCCTCATCAATTGTTGTGTCTGCTATCTGATTGCTACTAATGTAGCCCAAACTATTTTCCATCCTAAAAGGACTGCTGGAATATAATATCAACATGAACTTATCATTTAATGCATCATACAAAAAAGTGTGCCTTCAAAACTTCTTAAATATAGCTCAGAGTGTATTCTGTCTATTGTAATGATTCCATAAAAGGTTGGTGTAGATATTCTTGATAATGACCATTTTGCACTCCAATTACTTTCCATTGACCCATAGCCAAATGAATCCCCTCTTTTGACCTCCTGTCTGCCTCGTTGTTCCTTTCCCTGTAGACATGAAGACATGTGAAAGAATCAAAAGAGGTCTGTAAATTTTTGATGTTGTCCAATATGTTAGAAATTCTAGTGTTTGTACATATTTGAGTGCCTCTAATCCAATTAATGAAATTCATGGAGTTTCCAAGTTCTGTAAAATAATGACATTTTTTTTCTATAGCAGAAGCAATGAGTATTTTAAGGCTCATCAGTTTTGCATTATTGTTTGTTACCATCCCTAGTCCGAAGGTCAAAGAAAAATGATGTGTATCTGATAGAAAGAAAATCGCTCCTCCCCCACGTCTATTGTTTTGAGAAGATCCATCAAAATATCCCCAAGGGGTTTCTTTGTCAATATCTTCCTTCTGGATCTGTCTTTCCTTAACTCTCCCAATAGATTGAGGGAAGGATGATATGATGGAAAGGCTTTGGGAAACTGTAATCTTTGGTACCATGGTAACTCCTTTAAAAAAGAGGGAGTTTCAGGCTATCCAAACACCCGAGATTACCATTAGAGGTAAAGCTTTGTGTCCCTTTTTATCTCTATCCAACCACCAATCCTTCCAAGCTCATTCCACCGATTGTCCAATCCATTTTCATCGTGTTTCCAAAAATATCGAGTATTCATTCCAGACTTCTTTGATGTATCGGTACTCCAAGAAAATATGTAGTGTTTATTCCCATTCAAATTTACAGAGATAACACCAGCCTGGACCATAATTGTTTCTCTTCTAAAGAATATCCTAGGTCGAGATCTTGTTTGATAAAACATTCCACATGGATGATCTTGTCTTGGCCAGACATTTAAGCTTCCAAAGATTTTTCCACCACCAGACTGGCTCTCTTTGAAACAATTCTAATTTTAGTCCAGTATATACATCCTTAGGAGTGTAGATTCATGAAGGAGCATAATCCCAAATAAGTTCATTCTCATGTTCACTGAGCCTAATCTATGATCTCTTATTTTTGTTATATATCTATCCATTTCAGGGATATCCTCCTCTTCTAAACCCAATGACCTTGCCGATTTCCATCCTCGGGACCAGATAATTGATAGTCTCGGCTCTGCAAGTTGATTTAAAGTGTTGCATCCTTGGGTTTTCAAAAGATTTACAATGTGTTCGAGAAGAATATGTTGTCGTTCACAACCCGACCAGGGGTCTGTTCCCAATCTAACCCGCTGCCCATTTCCTATCCTCCAAGCCAAGCCTTCTCCAATGACCAGAAAGGAGTTGATAATCGCCTTCCAAATCATTGATGCTCCTTTCAAATATTTTTGTGGATTCCTGATCCAGGCCTCCAAAGAATCTGGCTCAATATATTTTTGAACTACTACCCTGGTCTAGAGATTGGAGGTTTTTAAGAGTCACCATCCAAATTTTTCTGCCAGTGCTTTGTAAAAGAGAAAGAAAATTTTCAACCCCCAACCTCCGATAGCCTTAGGAACAACAATATTTTCCCAACGTACCCAAGGAGTCACATGAGATTATTTCTTACCACTCCAAAGAAACCTGAAAGTAATTTTTCTAGCCACTTTCAAAATTCCTTTCAGGATTCAAGAAAGTGACATCCAGTTTATTGGTATAGCTTCCAATATAGATTTGACTAATACAAGTATGCCCGCATGCGAAAGCCAATGATGGCTCCAAAGTTTTATTTATTTTTCTAATTTCTTCAAAATCCATGACCAATCTTCCTTCCTGTAATCATTTGGTTTTAAAATGAATCCTAGGTATTTCAAACCATCGTCAATCCTTTTTTCCTCAAAACGAAATTATTTCCTAAAAGTAAGTCCTTGTTCTTTGGTGAGCAAATTTGTAGTAAGAGATGAATTTCCTTCATTAATTTCCATGCCTGCTGCTTTTGAAAAAAGACTTAGGATGTTTTTTAGTGTCTCTACATCCATTCTAGAGCCCATGCTGAAGATCAACACATCATCAAAAAAGAGGAGATGTGTAATCTGGAATGTTTGTGAAATTTTGATTCCAGAAAAGGATCCTAGTGTTCTTGCCTCCATAATTTCTCAACTAATTCTTTCCGCAACTAAGAGAAAAAGCAGAGTAGAAAGAGGGAAACCCTGCTTTAAGCCTCTTTCCAAATGAAAAAAGTTTGAAGTTGATCCATTTATAAGCACTGCAAAGGAAACTATTGAGATACAACTCATGATCCACCTGATAAAAGGAACTACAAAGCCCAAGTGAGTTAGTAATAACTGAATATAGAGCCAACTTACTCTGTCATAGGCTTTGGAGAGGTCGATTTTTAGCACTGCTCGCTTCATTTTCCTAGATTTAATGTTGTGTAAACCTTCTTGTGATACACCTATCACTTCATGTATTTGTCTGCCTTCCAAGAATCCAAACTGTTCACTCAAAATTCTTTCTGTGAGTATCCTTTTCACCCTTCTAGCTATAATTTTATAAATGATTTTGTAGATACAGTTACAAAGAGAGATTGGTCGAAACTCATATAAAGAAGCATGATTATAACCTTTTGGTATCAATGCTATGAAGGTGGAATTTAATATTGCAAGTATTTTCCCAGATGATTTGGTGTCCTCTACCAAATTGAGGATGTCCTGTCCCAAAAAATCATACAAACCCAAAAAAAATTCAATAGTCCATCCATCTGGACCTGGGATTTTGTCTTTTTGAAAACTTTGTAGGCATTCTTTTAATTATTCTTCAGAAACTTCTTCCATCAATAGTCTGTTGCCCTCTTCATCAAGAAATCTTGGAAAGAGCTCGACCATCCGAACCACTTCTGCAATTGTAGATTGATTCTTTGCTCTAAAGAGTTCTTGGAAGTGTTTTTTCCCAAGTCTTGCCATCCCCTCAAAGGAGTTCTCCAAATTTCCCTCCTAGTCTCTCAGGTGCCAAATGGTATTAGCACACCTCCTGCCTTTTTCAAAGGCTTGGAAGAAGTTTGTATTCTCATCCCCACTTGCTAACCAAATAACTCTGCTTTTAAGCCTCCAAGATTATTCCTTTTGCTTGAGTAGTTTATTCCTCCTCTCTTCCAGACGTAGAAGTGAAATCTTGGACTCAATTGTTGAAACCCCCCCCTTCCTCCTTATAAATCCTTTTCAGAATAGTCTCAATTTATTTTGGCTCCTTATCTTCACTTTCTCTTTTCTGAAAAGCCCATCTCTTGAATTTCTCCTTGATCCTTTTTAAATTTTCAGCAAATTGATAAGCTGCCGATTGAGGGATATCCTGAAGGAAGAGTACCCAATTTTCCTTAATAAGAGTGATGAAATATTCATCATTTAGCCAAGTCTTGTTGAATTTGAAGGGGCTATCCAGTTTTGTAGGACCTTGTCTAATTTCAAAGAAAATCAGGCAATGATATGAAATTCCCCCACAACCTATCCACTGTTTCATTATCATCTGCCTCTCCATTAATGAGTCTGCTACAAGAAATTGATCCAATCTTTTTGCTACTTGGTACTCCCCCACCCTGTTGTTCCTTCAAGTGGTTTTGAGTCTGGTGGGTTCAACGTCAATTAGTTTTCCATCAGTTAGTTTTTGAGTGAATTATCCTGCCAGAGGATTAGTTCTTGCATGACGATCACATACTTCTGATTGTCCCAGAGAAAAAAATTAAATCTCCCCCTAAAATGACCGAATGGTCCTTCAAAAAAGACTTGTTAAATAGATTGTCCCAGTAAGGGGCTCTATTCTGATAAGGACCATAGATATTGAGAATGTGGAATTCTTCTCCTAAATCTAACACTAAGAAATAAATGTTGAGGATTGACTCCATACCCCCAAAATTTGTAACTTTGATAGTTTGTGTGTTCCATCCTAGTGCCAATCCCCCAGATCTTCCCATAGCATCCAAAGTTTCAAACTACCACACTAAGAGCAAAATTTTTAGTCTAGATTTTACTTCCACCCCTTCCCCCAAAGTCTCCTATAAAAGCAATACATCAGAATGTTCGGAACTAATCACCCTTTTTAACATTGGTGTTTTTAGGGGACCAGCCAGACCCCGACAATTGAAGGACATCCACTTCATCCTGAACCCATTCTCTGGGCCCACACTGCTCTAAGCGCCCGTTCAATCGATTGTTGTTTCCCTGCTAAAATGTCACTCTTGGCTTTAGATTGAGTTTTCGAAATCAATGATTTCCTCTCCTAACCACCTCTATCCAACATCCTTATCACTTCCTTTCCCAAACCTCCCAAGGAAAGCATTTTCTTCTGGGATTTAAGGAAGTATCAAGAAGATGAGTTCTTAGACGATGAAGAGGAAGAGTCATCATCGACATTGAAAATCCTCTTTTATCTTGGAGGATAAGTTGAAGAAATTCCATTCATAGGGGTATCTAAAGGTCTAAATAAGATTTGAGAGGGCCTTGTGGAGAGGAACATGTTTATGAGAGCCTTCAACCACTCATTTCCTTCTAGATTTAAATTATTTATTAAAACAGTAAAAGTAGGAGTAGGAGGTAAAGGGTTATCCATGGCCATTTCCTTCACGCTATTTGGAAATGTCTTGACAATACTTAATTCCTTGACCCCTTTTGAAACTTTGGTGCCTTGTTCTAGAGTTGTTTCTTGCCTTCCTGAGGAGTGTTAACATGTCCTTGTTCTTTGGTCCTCCTTGTCTCTGCATTTATCTGAATTCCTTCGAATACCGTTGTTTGTATTCTCTCTTCCTCTCATTAGATTCATTTTCCTTTGTTGCTTTTATTCCCCCTTCCTCTGGTTGTCAATGGAAGCTTACAGTCCGTAATCAAGTGTCCATATTGGTGACACCTTCGACATCTAAAGAGTACATTTTCATAATCCAATTTCTGGGTATGGAATACATGCCCCATCTTAGATTGACTTCTTCACCCAACCCCTCTCTGACATTCAAGCAAACTAGGATCCTAGCCACTTTTCTTTGTTTTGTTTCCTCAAAGGTCAAATCTGCGTCTAGAAAATCCACCAAAAAGTTCCCAATGTCTTCGAAGTATTATAATGTTCAGAACTGCAAAGGCATCGTCGATAGTCGTACCCAAACCAAAATTTTATCTAGACTCTCTCTGCTTGCATCAAAGAGAGGGCTCCAAGGATTCAAAAGAAGGGGAGAGTTGTTGACACCCCAATATTTTCCCAGTACCCATTTTGCATGATTCGATTGAAGAAAGTTAAAATAAAACCAGTTCCTAGTCAGTTCTATGATCTCCAGAACATATCCAAAATGCTCCTTCGAGGAAAAATGCATCCAGTCACTCATAGTTTTTAGGGAAAAATTTCTTCCACTTGCTCTTCCTACAAGAGTTTGGTTTTCCATTCAAGTAACCTGGTTGAAACCCACGTCTTCCCCAAGAACAAGGCTCCCAAGGTTTCCTTTGGATTTTAATCTTTTCTGCTTATGACTATGTCCTCCACTAGTCTTCCTCCCTTGTCCACTTAAAACTGTACCTTCAACATAAATTGTAGACCCAGAAACTTTTAGAGGTGGTCCACTGTTCTCCTTTTGCCAACTGTAACCACGATGTTCTTCTGCATGTAAGAAGGCCGATATGAAACCTTTCGAGGAAGAAATCGCAATAGACTCAACCTGTTCACCCGAGGGCCAGGGTGTAAAATCCTCCACGATCCTTTGATTTTTTTCTACCATCGTGTGACCTTTCTCCCTTGTTGTTTTTCCCGAAAGTGCTAAACCCTCCTGAGAGGAAGTGGGCGAAGAAAGAAGGTAACCTTCCATTGTTTGATCATTCCAATCGCCATCGAAATCCTCTTGAGGACTAAGGGAGGGGAGAGATCCTCCTTCTGCGTGTGATGGCCCTAGTGGCTAGAGGTCCATAAAAGTCCCAAATTCCACCTCAAAATATGCTTCAACCACAAAAGACTGAAAGGGGGGCAACGAAAATGACTTACCTGGGATAGGGAGAAATCCCCTTTCCATATCCAAAAGCTGTTGAGTCAGGCTTCCTGTTTCTCCCATCCCAATCACATGACCCTTGCTTCCTCCACATGTCAGCACCCAAGTCTCACTTCTATCCAAATGGGCACTTGAGTAGTCCACGTGTTCTTCCGGCTCCATGCCGGTCTCTTGTTGTCTAATTCCTTCACTGCTATCCTCACCCGTCAGAAAAAAAACTCCACCGCAAGTTTTTACCACCTCTCGCACCCTAGCCTCAGAACCCATCCCCCTAACCAAAGCACTTATGTTTTAGTCTTAGTTTTATGTTTTTTTAATGTAATTTTTTTGTTATAATTTTTATTTTAGGTTTTTTTTTTCAATTTTTTTTGTATTTTTGATTTTTTTTTCAATTTTTGTGTTTTAAATTTAAAAATTTAGGGGTTGTTTTTGAATTTTTTTTCCATAAAAAATTAACATTTACTCGTTTTTAGTTCATTTTTTATTTAAAAATCTTAATTTGCATTTTTTTTTGAACAATTTTTTTCCTTCTTTATTTCTAAAAGATTTTCAACAATTTGATTTTTGGTTCTTTATTTCTAATTTTTTTTTTTAGGGGTGTTTTTTTTACAATTTAATTATTTTCTTAGTGTAACTCATTAAAAAAATAATTGATGATAAATTATCAAGTAATAACACTTTTGAATTTAGCAGTCGATTTTTAGTGTTTTCTTTGAGGTGGTGCCAGTGGTTGAGGTTAGGGTTTCAATTAGGTCATATTTTTAACTCCGAAAAAAATAGTGGTGTTATCAGTAGCATCCCTTTTCGATTTGAGGGTCAATTTCAAGGTTTTGTTTGCAATGTCAAGGCTATGATTTCAAACAAGTCGCAATTTTAAGCACTTCTAAAAGAAAGAGTGCTACTAGTAGCACAACTTTTTGAAACAAGAGTAAAAATGTGACCTCTAAAAAAATGAGAAACCTAGAGAGTTCTCATTAAGTTGGTAACTTTGTTCAGAGAGAGGCATGCCATGGATTTTGAAGATATTATCCATGAAAATTTGAGCCACTGTGGATGCGGTGAACGAGTGTTGGAGAGAACAAAAATAAACATACTTGGAAAGGCAGCCTACGACAACCATGATGACTGACTTATTCCCTGATTTGGGTAAGCCGACAATAAAGTCCATAGAAATATTTGTCCATATAGAAAGTGGAATATGGAGTGGTTGGAGTGTGCTTGGAGTTTTGACTATTTCTACCTTATTGTGCTGACACATATCACATTCGGCCATAAATGTGTGGATGTCTTATTTCATGCGTTCCTAGAAAAAATAACGTTTGATCCATTCAAAGGTTTTGTGAAAGCCTGAATGACCAGTTGTTGGTGAAGCATGAAGTTCAAAGAACACAATGGATTTAAGGTGAGATTGTTTTCTTAAATATAGGTGACCTTTATAGTGAAGCTCCTCATTGAGCCAAGAGTATCCTAGAGAGGCCTAAGTATCTTGTTGCAATTTTTGGACCAAGTGTGAAAGTTTGGGATCTTGTAACCACTCCCGACGAACGACTTGTAACCAATATGCCACAATGAAAGAGAGGGAAAAGAGGGACCCTTCTTCATCATATTTATTTGAAAGAGCATCGAAAGCCACAATTTCTTTGCCCTTCTTGTAAATTCTCTCATAATCATAACCAAACATCTTGGTCACCCATTTCTGTTTCTTCGAGGATGAAATTCTTCATCCCAAAAAATACTTGAGGCTACGATGATCAATGTTAATTCGGAAGTGTTGCCCCAACAAATAAGGACACCAAAGATCCATTTCATGCAGAATATACAACATTTTCTTTTCATAGGTGGATTTTACCAAATGTTTCTTCGAGATTTGTTCACTCGTGAAAGCCAAAGGTTTTCCATCTTGCATGAGGACTACCCCAATTACTTTCCTTGAAGCATCATATTCTAGGGCAAAAGTCTTGGTGAAGTCGTGCAGTGCCAGAATAGGAGTCGTGCACATAGCTTGTTTCAATGCTTGGAAGGATTGATTAATTACGGGAGTCCAATTGAAAGCATTATTTTTAAGGAGAGTAGTGAGGGGAGCTACAATTTTTCTATATTTCTGAACAAAATTGTGATAATATCTAGTTAAACCCAAGAAACCGTGCAAAATTTTAAGAATTTTAGCGCAAGGTGAATCCTTCATAGCTTCAATTTTCTTAGGATCCACATGTATCCAATCCTTTCCAACAAAATGGCCTAGGTACTCTACTTTAGAGGCTCCAAAAACACATATATATTGTTTGAGAAAGAGTTTGTGCTGAGACAATAAGTGTAGGACTTGATGGGCCAGATGGGATTTCCAATTTGTTTCTATAGATGAGGATATCATCAAAGAAAACTAAGACAAAATGAAGAAGGAAAGGATGAAAGACATGATTCATGAGACTTTGAAAATTGGAAGGTGAATTACACAGGCCAAAGGGCATGACCAAGAACTCATGGTGACCCTCATGAGTTCAAATGATAGTTTTGGGAATATCAACCTATTTCATACGTATCTAGTGGTAGCTATAATAGAGATCAAGTTTGGTAAAGTACTGACCACCACTCGATTCATCCAAAAGGTCATAGACATGTTCACATTATTACATAAGCCTTATTTAGTAACATAGACCTTTATTACATATAAAACATATTATTCTACCTATGTGAGGGGTTAGGGAGGTTATATCCCTAACATTGTTGGCACCTAGGGTTTTGAAGAAGTTGTGCACACACCATAAATCAACACTATGTGTGTGCCCACAAAGATACACTATGTGGTGCCAGGAAGGAGCAATGTCTGTGCCAGCCAAAGGAATACTACACGCACCAACCCGATTTTGTACTGCACACAAGGAATCAAGAAGATACCACATGTAGACCAAATTTTGAGCGTATCTTTGAGAATTTTGTAATTGATTTTTATGACAA
>ML815041.1:35567-71065 GCA_009831015.1 Picea engelmannii | reverse complement strand
TGAAATTAATCCAGTGCCATGAATGACTTCATTACTGTTTGACGATGCTGAGTTCTTGTCGCCATGTGCGGACGAAATTTCAGTGATAACAAGGGTTTCAAGTATTTGGGTTTTCTTTTGAAGCCAAATGGCTATCAAAAGATAGATGGGGGCCTAATTTTGGGGAAAGTAGAAGCTAGTATAAATCACTGGTGTAACAGGAAGGTCTCCATTGGATATTGGTTAACTCTAATGAAATCGATTTTAGAAGCAATTCTTGTATTTTGGCACAATTTGGCTCATATCGCAAAAGGGGCCTTGTAAAGAATTAGGAGGTTATGTTTTAGATTTCTATGGTCTAGGTGCAAGGAGGGGGAGAATAGACAAGAAAAAATAGCAGGGGAGTTGGGGGTGGAATAACATCCATGTTTTTGGTACCTCCTTGGTACCTAAGACTTTGTGGAGGGTATTCACAAGAGATGGTTTGCGGAGGATGATAACTTATTAGAAATACATAAAGACATGGTTTCTCACAGACTGGATCAATAGCCCATCGGAAAAAAAAGGGTTATTTTATATAGGACAAAGGGTTATTTTCTTTTCTTTTCATGACATGAGAGATCATGTTTCTACGAACATTTGGTCTAAAGGATGTTTTCAAGCATAATACTTATTCTTGGAAGGGGTTCAGGCAGATTTGTAGAGGGATTATATAATTAGTCTTAAAAGGAGCCATTTTCATTTGAAGGAGGAATAAGACTCTAACTTGAGATTATGATAAAATTGGGGGTGAGTATTCAATGTGTTTGGGCTATAAATCCATGTTCATTTCTAATCCAAAAGGGCCTATTTGGTGGTGGGAACAACTCGGAAGTTGCGGGCACCAAAGAAGACTAGAGTTTTCATGTGGTTGGTCCTGAAAGATAAGGTCACAACTTGGGATGTTTTCAAGAGAGATGAAAATAAGGTTTATGTATTTGTATGTTGTGTAGGTCAAGAGAAGAAGATATTGCCCAATTATTAATTAATTGTCAATATTCTCATAATATGCAAGGAATTCAAATTGATCACAAGTCTTTAAAATGTATGGACTAGTGATACTATTGAAGAATGTTTAAGGAATTTACTTTGGAATAATGAATTAAAAGCACTTAGGGATTTACCTTACCCTATGCGGTGTGGGATGATGGCAAGAAACTCTACCATGTTTGAAGAAAAAATAATTCCTCCTTTTTGAAGCTTTTGTGGGGTAAGTTCCATGGTTCCTTCAATAAAAGTGGCTTCCCATTTGAAGCCAATTCATCAAATAAGAGATTTGCATATTTACAGATCTTATCCTTGGGGATTTTTGATGGAGCCTCACAAAGGCAGTCAGATTTTAGTAGTGTGTGTTGGGGGGATGCGTCCTTTATCTTCTATATTCCCATTTTTATAAATTCAAAGGGGATTTAGGGCCAGGGTCAAATAATATGGCCGAGTTTTGGCTTTGAGGGTGGTTTTAAAATGTGCTTTGGATAAGAATGTAAGTGTTTTACGTGTGTATGGCAAATTGATTCTAGTTATTGATTGGATGAATTGTTTTGACATAGTGCAGGATATCTAGATCATGCCAATGGGAGTTCTTTTATAGGATGTGGCCAAGTTATTCAATAAGATATCCTTCACTCATGTATTATGGGAGCTGAACTAGAAACCTAACATGTTATAAAAGGAAGATTAAAATATTTATGCAAGCTCTTTTCTCTAAATGAGTTTAATGATGGAGTTTCATCCACATATGTGTCTTTGTTTTGAATACTTTTGCACTCACATCTTGTGATTTGCTATATTTTGAGGTAACATTTTATAGTTTCTATAGTGTGTTCTTTGGCTCAAGGCATTATAGTGATGTTTTTATGGAATGCATATTTTTGGGTCTTTCGATATGTATATCTAAGACTAGTAAAATGTATTTTATGGGTGATATGTCTATTACCTCCAAAACCTGCACTTCAAGTGGTAAATCCCTAAAACACAACTGTAACCCCAGGGGAATTCGAAGGGGCTACCCACTATCACCACCGTGGCTCCCTCTCTCACATTTGGTCATCTCTCCTATGGCACACGGGGTTTCCCTAATATAGGATTTTTGTGGTTTTCCAATTATGAATATTTAGAGCATAAAGTACAAATATTACTTAGATCTATTGTTGAAAGAAACAAATTTGCGAACACAATAGACAATATGAACCGGAATATTATACCTTTATTGGTATGGAAGCACTGTTCACTTGCCTCTTTGAGGGGGAAATCTCCATTATAGCAGAGTTCAGATTACAAATGATTTCCAAGACATATTTTACAATGCTTCTGCATCATTATATAATACTTTCTATCCCTTCAGAACATTATAGAGAAGGAACTTTCTAGTAGGTGGAATCTTCTAGTAAGCCTTCTTACAATAATTGCGTTCACACTACTATATGGGGGTTATTTACTAGTGATGGCCTTCATACATACCAATACATCTACTTATGGGGTTAAGGAGGCTAGGACCCTAACAATTACGAAGTCCATACAATGATGGCTCAAGTATAGATGGTGAATTTGACTTAGTAAAACAAAGATCTAAGATATAATTTAGATTTAAGTGGATGGTGGGTTGCTAAGACCAATGTTAATCCAAGAGTTATGGAGTCAAAACACTTTGAATCTTGAAAGACTTAATGATAGACAATATTATACCCAAGAAGATTCTTAAAACCACAAGCAATCTCAGTCATAATAATACTGCAAAATCATATTCTAGTGAACCATACCAAGCTAATAAAGACACAATAATATGTTTATTTCATTCTTGCCTCTTCACATAAAATCAGAACCTGAAAATGAAATATAATACAATCTTTTATCAAAGAGAATAACCCAAGTACATAACATAAATCAAATATCAAAATAGGGTCTAAAAAGGTATTAAAAAGTCTCTTTTTAGACCTCTCAATGTTGAAGATAAACCCCAAGATAACAACAAAATTTCCATCACAAAAGAGTAAAGGACAAGGTACAATATCAACCTTACAAATGATGATGATAGACTTGAAATATTTTTTTGGAAAAGTTCCAAACTTTCACAATATATCCTCAACTACAACGCAACAGTCTAGGGATTTCTCCACAATGAAAACATAAGTTGCAAGTGAGAGAGAGGCCTCTTTTTATAGGATCTCTTTGCACCCTTAGGTGGAATAAAATATTATTAAAAGGGTCTAGATACCCCTAGAAGAGGGACACCCCATTTAATAAGCCTTTGAATGGTATTTAAGGAGGTAAAAAATCCTCATGTCACCTCCTCAAGCTAGTCGTCTCACTAAAAAATGATTTTCCTCAACCATTGTGCCCTTCTAGCATCTTCCTCATGGAGCGACTCACCTTATTAAGGATAAGATATCACAAATAATATTAAATAATTCCTTCTATAATGTTCCTAAGCAAGTTGTTTCATTAAATGTGGCTCCAAGGCTATTTAAATAATGTTTTTTCATGAACATGTGTGCCATGAGGGAGCTAGAATGAGATGGCAGCCTCAATAAATTATAACTCTGTGCCATGAAAATACCCCCAAAATATTTGGACGATGCCTTAATTTGATTTCAATGATCCTTATAATGGTTTTATTATGCCACATGTCCTCTTTAGATGAAGGGCATTCCACCAAAGTGTCACACAAGATTGCCAACAAGTCAACTCATGCCTCCAAATATGTATAAATTATCTTGTGAGATGTGAGAAGTGTCCATGAAGAAGATAATGCCTCAAAATATGCAAATAAGCCTAGGGGAATGTGGAAGGTGCATCAAATGTAACTATAATGAAGGATTGCACATTAAATAAATGTGAGATGGTTACATTATTTCTAATGTTTTGCATGATCTAGTGGTAACAATTGATTCCATATGGGCATTGGACACTCCTGTAGGGTGTAAGATAACTCCATAATTTTCATAGTGTACCTAAAATGAAACCAAAAGGTTTGGTAACTAGGTGATGGAATAAACATCTCCATCATCCTTGGTATATAGTCCCAATGTCCTAATTCACACTACATAGTTCTTAAAAAAAGACTCCACAAAGAAAGGTGTTAGTCCCTAAAGTTGCACTTGATTGTGAGAGGGAAATCTAGGACATCATCAAGTTATTGCAATAGTATTTTGAGGGTTTTATGATTTGGTTTTTTAAAATAGTGGTTTAAAACTAGTTCAAGGTTTCAAGGTAAACATGAATTTCAGAATAAGGACAAGAGATATCCCACTGACTAGTTAAAGGGTAGGCACACAGATGAATTAGACAAATAAGGAAAGATAATATGAAGTCTTCAATTTGTTAACTCCACATAGGATTCTTATCTCAAAATATAATTAAGAAACAAGAACACTAGCTTGTAAATCAAAAACTTGAAAATAATAACAATAACAAATTCTTCACTGTATCAATTAATAATCAAGAAAACAATGCATTGCAGTTTGATAAATGATCTCAAGCATGAAGAGAAAAAGAACATAGAATAAGAGAAAGTCCGACCATCAATATGCCTTTTCCATTAAGTGTCAACATAGAGTAGATCTGTCTTACAAGGAGTTTCAAAACAGGTCCYTGAATATCCAAATTTTTGACCCTCACAAAGTCTTTCTTCTCTCTACTTAAACTATCCAAAAAATAACTTAGATCCTATTTTCTAGTGTTCTATTAATGATAGGATCTGATCAACATCTATCTTCTAGGGAGGTTAGCTCAAAATGAGCATTTACATTACCAAAATAGACATCATCTCAACAACTTAATCCCAAATGATTCTTTTAACAATACATAAGATCCTACATATTGGGAGTTGGTTTTGATTTAGTTATGCATTCGAAGTATTCAACTTCACAAGTAAAAAATGAGTAGATTATCCTTTGTTCCCTGGTAAATATCAAAACTTCCAAAACTGTGCAAAATACCTTCATAAGATTATCATGGTATGATAACAATGTTGGCTTTAGCAATCCTCTGTTTCATCTTGGTGGTGAGTACAATGTTGTGCCAATACAGTTTGAAGTTGGATTCTCTAAGCTCTTTGAGCAATGCTCTTTTCTCCCTTTTATTCTTCTTGAACCCCTATATCTTTTCCTGTTGTCTGGCGCTCCATTGCTCTACTTGAGCCGTTTCCTTCTTTAACYRCTTCACCATCTTCTGGAGTTCTCTGATATTCTCTTTATCACTTCTGACCTTGATTRTGAATTCGAGAAACTCTTCTGCAGGTGTAGGSTTGTTTAGGTCTATAACAACCTTAGGTTCTCTCAGTTTAATTTGCTACCTATAAGCTAAACTTGAATTGTGATCATCATCTGAACTAGATGAATCCATGGCCTCTGGAATATCTGATATATGGTCTGAAACTACAGGATAATCATCTTTGTTTTCAAGAATTCTACTGGTGCCTTTAGAAAGTGCTACAACTCTTGATAATATGGTGGTATCTCTTGTTACAGGTCCTGTAGGAAATTGAGCAATCTGTTTACCTCTTTCTGTTGTTTTCCCCAAGTTTTTATTTTCTTTTGTTTTCTTGTGTAATGGAAGTGTTTTTGCCTTTTCTTTAACACATTCTTTACAGTCTTCATAATTGTCCTCTATGATTATGAAATTTTCCTCTTTGATAGATGGGTCAAACATAGATTTGGACTTTAACCTGTATTTGTTGGCAACCCTAGTGGAATTCCTCCTAGGGTATTTAGATATAGGTGCAGATTTCTTCCCCTGTTTCTTGACTGTGGCACCTCTCTTACTGTTTAATTTTTGTTTATGTTTGATTGTAGGTTTAATTGAGCCTACATTGAAATATTCATATGTTTCTTCTTCCATTTTTATGTCTATATTAGAAACACTTCTATATCAGGAAACATTTCAATCTCTGCATCAAGTTTTGATCTCTTACCTCTATTGGTGGTGGATTTTCCTTGATTTTCATCTATAGGAGTATCAATAGGAATTTGTTTAGTCTGATTCTTTCTTTTGCTGGTCCTTGTCACCCTGGTTGCAGATATTTCCTCTTTGACTGGGAATTCATCAACTATGATACTCTGTTTCTATGTAGCTGCCTTTTTCCCTTTGCCCCTTTTCTGTTTTCTTGGATATGGATCAGGATTTAGGGATTGGATCAACCAATTCCAGGGTTTCTGTACTTCACTCAAAGTAGAAACGACCAGTGTATTAATTAAAACTTGATGAAATAGACTACCTTTGGCCGTGCTAGGGTGAGACTGTACCCTTTTGGACATGTTTGATAGGCTTTTGAGTAGAAAATATGGTAGATTTAGAGGGTAATATCCATTGATATGAATTAATAACCTGATATGGTAGATGTAGATCAGAAAGAACATACCCTCGCATGTAATATACCTGTGAATTATGATTACAGTGGTATGCCACTCATATCTGATCCAATTGTGGGGAAATCCTTTCTTCCAATATGGATTTTGATTATATGGTAGTAGGAATTGATTCACGAATTCCATGACTATGTGCTCCTTTTTCTACCATCGTTCTCCCCCAATTGAAAATTTGCAAGCTTTGGAAATGGAATGTTCCATCACCAACATCAATAGTTTACCAATCACCACTTCGAAGCCATCGAAGTTCTATGCAAATACCATGGACACTTGTTCATCATGCCCTTGGAAAGTGGTAAAGAACTCGAACCAACCAACGTCCTTGAACCTTTGTGCCATATGTGGATACGATTCAAGTAGATCAGTTCCATCAGGTTCCAACCTAACAATTTTCCCACCCTTCTTCGACACCATGTCAATGATACAGTTCTGTAACTTGGCGCTATTGGAAATCAAGAATTTTAAAATCTGTTACTGTTACTACATACCGATTTCCTTAAATGAATATAGGTCCTTGCAGGTACAAAATGACCTCATTCATGCAATGTTTCAAACGACATCATCGATTCAAGCGAGATCATGGAGTACATGTAGGTCTTTTGTCCATGATTTATATGATGATGACAAGATTTGGATGGCTGGCACATGTCACGACATGATTACTTTAGCACTCTAGGAATAACATTATTCCTGTAGCGCCATTGATGACTTGGAAATAATTTGAATTTTGAAAAATTCAAATAAGAAAATGATGTGAAAAATCTCATTAATCCATATCTTAAACCTTCAAACTTAAGAAAATTATTCAAAAATGCTAAAAATGCAAAGCACAACAAACTCAAACCAAAGATTAAATTCTAATGAAATCAAGCAATGAGGTGTAAGCAGGGAGGGCTTAGGATTAGGGGTTCTCACTAAATCAAGAACACAATTAGAGACTAACACTAGCTCATTCTGGGGGTGAAGTTTTGATGATAAAACTCCAAGAATTGCAGACCAATGCCTTTTCCTTACTTTTGATTCACTGATCTCCCTGCATCTATTAGTCTTTATTCGCAACACAACTGTGTAAAAAATAAGTCCATTGGGTATATGGAGTCTTTATTGAAAGAAAAACCTACTGTACAGGCCTACAGATTTGATGAATCTTTAAAGAAAATAGTGTTTCAGAAACCTCCCATTCACTGCCCCCCCAAAAGTTTATCTGTCATCTAGATTATGTAGGAGAAAAGTATTATTATACATCACCTTGTCTATTCTGAAAGGACCATACCATAAGTTGTCAAACTTACCATGTTTTGATTTATCCTCTCTCCTAACATCCCACCTTAATGCCAAATCTCCTTCGTTAAAAACATCTTTCTTAGTTCCTTTATCAAATGTAGTTTTGAATTTGCTCTGGTGAGCAACAACTTTCTGATTCATCTGTTCTTTGACCTGCTGAACCTCAATCATCTGAAAAATTATCCTTTGGAGATCATGGGTTCTTCCAACTCTTGATTTTTTTTAAAGATTGGTAAGCCTAATTGAGTTGGAAGAATGCTTATGTCCCATATACCATCTGGAAAGGAGAGGTCCCAATAGATTTCTTGTTATTGATACGATCAACCCATAGGGAAAACTTTAACTTGGAATACCATGACCTTTTATTTTCTACAAGTAGTTTTTTGATAATCCTTATCAGAATTTTATTAGAGGAATCTACTAACCCGTTTCCCTAGGGGTAGTAAGGGGTAGAGTGGACCAATTTGATGTTATACTTATTGCAGAAATCAATCATGGAGTTGGATTTAAAATCTTGAGCATTATCAGTAACTAGTTTTTTAGGAAAACCAAACCTAGAAAATATATGTCCTTCTAGAAATTCCATGATTATCTTGTCTGTTGCATTCCAAGTTGGAATTGCTTCAATCCACTTTGTAAAGTAATCCTTGGCTGTAAGGATCCACTTATGCTATCCAAAAGATGAAGGGTTGATTTCCTCGATAAAGTCAAAGCCCCACTGTTGGAATGGTCCATGAGTGATGATTGGTTTCAGAGGCAGAGACATAAGTTTCTACTTTCCAACAAACTTATGACAGGGTTCACATGCCCTAACCTGAGAAAAAATGTCCGAGAAAAGAGCTGGCCAGTAATATCATGCCCTGAGAATCTTGAAATAAATAGCTTTCCAATGGTGATGACCTCCATAAACACCATGGTGTAGATCACAAAAAAATTGTTTAGCCTCTTCTTCATCAACACATCTCAACAAGATACCATGAGGATCTTTCCAGAATAGGATCCGATCAATAATGCAATACTTTACTGATTTTAATTTTCGTGATCCGATATTTGATTTATCCAATTCTGGAGGAGATTGAAGATTCAACAGAAAAAATACAATATCCTTGTACCGGTGAAGAAACATACTTGTTGTTTACCTGTGAACTAGTTTCTCTGATCTGGAATGAAGAATTTTGTGCTTTGTCTGAAAGATGATACAACCCAATTGCTTTGCAATTTGACTCTGTAATTAATTTGGCAAGGCGTTGACCGTTTATCAACTGAGTTGGATTTATAGTTAGGTTGTACTCCAGGATTTTTTTTAATCCATTTTTCTCTCTTTCCCTCACAATCAGGCTGGACTAAGATTTCTTTGACTGCACTTCTTGGCACATAAGCAATGATCTCAGATTGAAGAACATATACCCTGAAGGATTTCAAAGCCTTTACCAGGGCATATGCCTATTTTCCCATTATATCATATTTCAGTTTAGAGTCTCTGAGAGTTTTTTTGAAGAAGGAGATGAGCTGCTCATATCCTTGCTCATTTCTTTGTAGAAGAACAACAACTGTGGTATCTTCTAAGGAAAATGAAAAAATCATGAATTCTTTGGAGTAATCTGAACTGATGAGAACAAGGGCCTGAACAAGAGCCTGCTTGATCTTCTCAAAAGGTTCTTTAGCTTCTGGTATCCACTTAATTTCTGCATCCTTTTTCAACATGTTAGTAATGTACTTGATAATCTCTGCAAAATTAGGTATAAACCTCCTTAAAAAAAATAATTTTACCAATGAAGGACTGAATAGACTTCTTGTTTCTTAGAATGTCTATATGTTGGATAGATTTTACTCTTTCAGGATCTATTTTAATACCTTCAGGTGAAACAATGTGTCCCAGAAGTTTTCCTTCCTCCATGACAAAATGTGATTTTTTAGGATTAAGTGATATACCATACCTCCTACATTTCTCAAAAGTCTGCTTCAAGTGCTATAAATGTTCTTCATTAGATGCTGAAAATACAATGATGTCATCAAGATAAATAAAAACAAACCTGCCTTTCTCACCAATAAAAGCAATGTCCATAGCCTGTTGAAATGTTGCTCCAACATTCATCAATCCAAAGGGAATCTTTTCATACATGAAAGTGCCCCAGGGAGTGGTAAAAGTTGTTTTATTTTTGTCCTCCTCAATTATTGATATTTGATTGTACCCTGAGTATCCATCAAGCATATATATCCTCTTTTCCCCTACAACTCTTTGTAAAATATGATCCATTTTTGGTAATGGATAATTGTCCTTTAAGGAGCACCTGTTCAAATTCCTGAAGTCCACACAGAGTCTTATCTCTCCACTCTTCTTCCTGACCGGTACAAGATTAGCTACCCACTCTGAGTATCTCAGTGGCACTATGATTTTGGCATCCAATAACCTTTTCAACTCTTTTTCTATTATGGGTAACAACAAAGGATTAAATTTCCTAGACTTTTTCTTAAAAGGTTTTGATCCAGGTTTCAAAGGAATTTTGTGCTGTATGATATTTGTATCAAACACTTTCAGGTATTCATAAGACTAGGCAAATACATCTGAATACTGCTTCATCAATTCAACATATATTTCTCTCTGTTTTGTGACATTTTTCTAGATATTTTAACCAACCTGGGATTTGAATCAGAACTGATATCACAGTCAACTACATCAGTTTCTTCTATCTGAATAACACCCTTCCTGGAAACATCATTGTGATCAAACAATATCTCAAGTGCAACCAAACCTTTAGGCATACGATTTTTCTTTAATTCAATAATTTTGTGCCCAACAACACTGTCTTGAAGAACATCTGCATCATGTGCCTCCACATCACCCTTTTCATTGTCTTAATCTATTGAAATTTTAGAAAACTCTTCAACAGTCTTTAAGAATATTTGAATTTCCTCATCATCTTTAAAGACCTACCAATTTTTGATATTGTCTGGTATTGAGGGTTTGTGTCTAACCTCAATATCAAAATTTAAGTTAGGAAACATTAGAGTCTTAAAGTTGCTAGCTGCAAGTGCCCAGGAGTAAGCTTGTTGATTTAAATTTCTGTGCACAAAAGTAATATTGAATTCTGAAAAGAAATTATGCACAGAATCCCACATTCATTCCTATATTGTTTCAACCTTTGCTGCTTGGTTTGATAAATGTTTTTAATATGGTGAATAATAAGTTCTGAATATCCAAAAATAGAGAGCTTATCTATACCCATATCTTTAGCAACTTTCAACCCTAACAACAAGGCCTCATACTCACTGATGTTATTGGTTGTGTCAAATGCAAGTTGATATAACATAGGAATGACCTCTTGGGTAGGGGAAATGAAAACAATCCCAACGCCAGAACCTTCTCTAGAATAGGCCCCATCAAAATACATTTTCCAAACAAAATTATCTGCACTGTCTTCAACTGCAGGTGTTGTTTTCCTAACTGATGTTTCTTCCATCTGATCACCAATATGAAAAATAGAGGAACCAAGATCATCTTCTACAACATATATAGGATGATTAGTAGGGTTTTCATGATCACTTACCAAATAATCCAGTCTTACTTCCTTGTATAATATCCAATGTTCCCCACCAAAAACAGGTATGGAAGCATAACTGAAATCCATCTGCAGAGTGCCTCATAATTTCTTAGTCCAAGATCTTGACAGAATCATTCCAAATTTTAGAGGTATGTCAGCCACAATAACATCCAATACCACACTCTTCATAGGTAGTTGGGAAAGAGTAACAACCATATCCTTGATAACTCCCATGTATTTGAATTTCTTGGAGTCAAAAGAATGTAGATCATGGTAAGGTTTAGTAATATCTAAGCCTAATTCATCCATGACCACCTTAGGCATGACATTGTGTGGGGCACCAAAATCCATTAGGCAGTTATGAAAAATATTGTCATGGACATTTAGTGATATGCAAAATGGAGGAGAAGTATCAGTTCTATCTTCAATATGAGGTCTGATGGTTATATCAAGGTTCTCATCTTCAAGGTTGACAGTATCTGAAGAGGTGACCTGAGAAGGAGGTTGTAAAGCCTTGAGAAAGGTCTTCCTAAAAGGATATGTTTTCATTAGTTCTACCAGAGGCACAAAAATCTTGATTTTGTTAATTTCATGTTCTAGGCTGAAAGAAGAAACACTCTTTTCTGTTTCCTTTAACTCTGTAGTACAAACTTTGGCAGGCTTCTTTAATGGTTGATCAATTTGAATCCCAAGACTGTCTTTACTGACCCTTGCTTTAACTGGAGTACTGGACTTGTTTGTGGAAACATGTGTATCTACTTTAGGTGTATTTGAACTAGATCCGAGGTTATATTTCTTCCTTTTAGGTTCCTTCTGAATGACCTCATCAACATCTCCTTCTTCAAACTAATTTAATATCAAAGCATCTTCATAATCCCGCTGCGTCAAATGCATAGGGGCTAATTCTGAATCATTTAAATGTACTTCAAAGTCATCTTCTGTATCATCTTCATCTTCCACCTCATCGATTGCATTATTCTGGAAAGGAGGAAAAACTTTTTGATCTTCTTGATTCTTCTTTCTCTTGGTAGGATTTGAGGTACATTGTTTGGCCTCCTAAACTGATTTGGATTTCTGTATCCACCCTCCTATGTGGGTCTACTAGGATGTTTTTATTCCATTTTCAACCTGTCCATATCAGATGTCAAAGTCTTCAACATCTTAGCCATTTCATCCATCATAGAATCAGATGCTGTATGAGAAGAGGAAGGAAGCTCTTCTTTCTGTTTTTTCCTGTATCTATCACCCCTGGAATTCAATTTGTCTGCTGCTAGTATGTTAGATTCTACCTCAATATCAACTTTCTGCATATGGCTAAGGGTAGCATACCTTATTTCTCTTAGTAACAAAGAAAATTCAACATTGAAGGCATTGGCAAATGTGATTTTGGCTGATGTTTTTGAAGGCTTAATTTCATCTGGAATTTTACTATACATTTTATTGAACCTTTTAGTAAAATCAGATATTGACTCACCTTGTTTCCTTTTTAAAGCACCAAATTCAATAATGTAGTATAAGTAGTCTTTCTTGTCTCCCCAGTGTCTTAAAAAGGTGTCATCCAAGGAATCAATATCAACAATTGAATTAGGTGGCAAGATCTTGAACCATTTTCTTGATTCACCATCTAAACTTTGCACAAATAGTCTCATCCACACATCTGCATGCTCTACATTGAAATTGTTTGCAAAATTGTAAAAAGAATTCAAATGCTCTTCAATAGTAACTCCTCCTTCTCCATTGAATCTTGGAAAATATTTCATATAGTCATTATGTGGAAAAGCATACAACACTTGTGGCAAGATCAAAGGTGCATATCTAGCTTCCATAATTGCATCCATTCTGTTTACAACCATATTTGCTATCTTTGGTGTTTGAGCTTTAGGAGTAAGCAATATTGGTGATGTGGAAAGAGAAACTGTCCCTTGTGTGTGGAAAATTAGCTGTTCTGATAACAATTATTGATCTTTAGCAGACAAGGGTTTCTTTTCTGGACTAGAGTCAGATGATGGGCCAAAAAAAAGAGGGTTTTCCAAAGAGGAATAGTGTGGTTTAACTTCTTCAGAAGAAAGAGAATGAGACGATGAAGATAACAATTATGGTTCAATTTTAATATCTTTTCTATGATCTCTCAGGGCTTCAACCACAGACAAAGTATTTGAATGTTATTCTTCAATGATTTCAACAGGTAGCTTCCATTGATTTACATTTAAATCTGAGATGGTTGAAGGGAAGGAAACTGCAGCAGGCTCAATGACATGCTTGATTTCACTTTCAAGAATTACTTCTTTATCTGGTTGAGGTTTGATAATTTCAGAGGACTGTCCTTGAGAAACTTTTGAAAGTAATTTTCCCTTTGAGAGAGAGGACTAGCCAAAAATGACTTTGGATTTTCTTAATAATTTTTTAGGGTCTCGTACTACTGCAATAGGCTCTGGATATGGATTTTTTTTGGTTACTGGTCTCTTAGTTGATGATGAAGAAGTTGGAGGAGTTTTAGGTCCTTTACCTTCTCTTTTAGGAGCCATAATTACACAGAGGAGTCGTTAGGTGAATAATCACAGTCTCATAGAATGTCCAAAGCCTTGTTCACTATCAAGATTTGAATATGATCTTGTCGTTTCCCCAAGGAAGATATCTTCGTTCCTTCATCCCTGAATATGGCGCAAAAAGATGTTAGTACCTAAAGTTGCACTTGAATGTGAGAGGGAAAGATGGGGAATCATTAGGTTGTTGCAATAGTATTTTGAGGGTTTTATGATTTGTTTTTTTAAAAGAGTGGTTGAAAACTGGTTCAAGGTTTCACGATAAACATGAATTTCATAATAAGGACAAGAGATATCCCAATGACTAGTTAAAGGGTAGGCACACAGATGAATCAAACAAATAAGGAAAGAGAATACAAAGTCTTCAATTTGTTAACTCCACATAGGATTCTTATCTCAAAATATAATTAAGAAACAAGAACATTAGCTTGTAAATAAAAAACTTGAAAATAATAATAACAACAAATTCTTCACTGTATCAATTAATAATCAAGAAAACAATGCATTGCAGTTTGATAAATGATCTCAAGCATGAAGAAAAAAATAACATATAAGAAGAGAAAGTCTGACCATCAATATGCCTTTCCCATTAAGTGTCAACATAGAATAGAACTATCTTACAAGGAGTTTCAAAACAGGTCCCTGAATATCCAAAATTTTGACCCTCACAGAGTCTTTCTTCTCTCTACTTAAACTATCCAAAAAATAACTCAAATCCTATTTTCTAGTGTTCTATTAATGATAGGATCTGATCAACATCTATCTTATAGGGAGGTTAGCTCAAAATGAGCATTTACATTACCAAAATAGACATAATCTCAACAACTTAATCCCAAATGATTCTTTTAACAATACATAAGATCCTACATATTGGGAGTTTGTTTTGGTTTAGTTATACATTCGAACGATTTAACTTCACAAGTAAAAAACGAGTAGATTATCCTTTGTTCCCTAGTAAATATCAAAACTTCCAAAACTATGCAAAAGACCTTCATAAGGTTATCATGGTATGATAACAGCGTTGGCTTTAACAATCCTCTGTTTCAGCTTGGTGGTGAGTACAATGTTGTGCCAATACAGTTTGAAATTGGATTATTTAAGCTCTTTGCTCCCTTTTCTTCTTCTTGAACCCCTATACCTTTTCCTTCTGTCTGGCGCTCCATTGATCTACTTGAGCCTTTTCCTTATTTAACTGCTTCACCATCTTCTGGAGTTCTCTGATCTTCTCTTTATCACTTCTGACCTGGACTGTGAATTCAGGAAACTCTTCTGTAGGTGCAGGTTTGTTTAGGTCTATAGAAACCTTAGGTTCTCTCATTTTAATTTGGTACCTAGAAGCTAAACCTGAACTGTGATCATCATCTGAACTAGCTGAATCCATGGCCTTTGGAATATCTGATATATGGTTTGAATCTATAGGATAATCATCTTTGTTTTCAGGAATTCTACTGGTGCCTTTAGGAAGTGCTACAACTCTTGATAATCTGGTGGTATCTCTTATTACAGGTCCTGTAGGAAATTGAGAAATCTGTTTACCTCTTTCTGTTGTTTTCCCCAAGTTTTTATTTTCTTTTGTTTTTTTGTGTAATGAAAGTCTTTCTGCCTTTTCTTTGACACCTTATTTATAGTCTTTAGAATGGTCCTCTATGATTATGACATTTTCCTCTTTGATAGATGGGTCAAACATAACTTTGGACTTTAATCTATATTTTTTGGCAACCCTAGTGGAATTCCTCCTAGGGTATTTAGATATAGGTGTAGATTTCTTCGCCCGTTTCTTGATTGTGGTACCTCTCTTACTGTTTAATTTTTATTTATGTTTGACTGTAGGTTTAATTGAGCCTACATTGAAATCTTCATCTGTATCTTATTCCATTTTTATGTCTATATCAGAAAACACTTCTGCATTAAGAAACATTTCAATATCTGGATCAAGTTTTGATCTCTTACCTCTGTTGGTGGTGGATTTTCCTTGATTTTCATCTATAGGAGTATCAACAAGAATTTGTTTAGTCTGCTTCTTTCTTTTGCTGGTCCTTGTCACCCTGGTTGCAAATATTTCCTCTTTGACTGGGAATTCATCAATTGTGATACTCTGTTTCTGTGTAGCTTCCTTTTTCCCTTTGCCCCTTTTCTGTTTGCTTGGCTGTGGATCAGGATTTAGGGATTGGATCAACCAATTCCAAGGTTTCTGTACTTCACTCAAAGCAAAAATGACCAGTGTATTAGTTAAAACTTGATGAAACAGGCTACCTTTGGCCGTGCTAGAGTGAGACTGTACCCTTTTGGACATCTTCGATAAGATTTTGAGTAGAAAATATGGTAGATTTAGAGGGTAATCTCCATTGATATGCATTAATAACCTCATATGGTAGATGTAGATCACCGAGAACCTACTCTCACATGTAATATACTTGTGAATTATGATCAAAGAGGTATGCCACTCCTATTTGATCCAGCTATGGGGAACTCCTTTCTTCCAATATGGATTCTGCTTATCTGGTAGCAGGAATTGTTTCACGAATTCCATGACTACATGCTCCTTTTTCCACCATCGTTCTCCCCCAATTGACAATTTGCAAGATTTCACAATGGAATGTTCCTTCACCAACATCAATAGTTTACCAATCATAACTTCAAAGCCATCAAAGTTCTGTGCAAATACCATGGACACCTGTTCATCATGCACCTGGAAAGTGGTAAAGAACTCGAACCAGCCAATGTCCTTGAACCTTTGTGCCATCCGTGGATACGCTTCAAGTAGCTCAGTGCCCTCAGGTTCCAACCTAACAATTTGCCCACCTTTCTTCGACGCCATGTCAATGATATAGTTCTGTAACTTGACGCTGTTAGAAATCAAGAATTTTAAAATCTGTAACTGCTACTACATAATGATTTCCTTAAATGAATATAGGTTCTTGCAGGTACATAGTGATCTCATTCATGCAATGGTTCAAACAACACCATCGATTCAAGCGAGATCGTGGAGTACATGCAGGTCTTTTGTCTATGATTTATATGATCATGAAAAGATTTGAATGGCTAGCACATGTCACAACATGATTACTTTAGCGCTGTAGGAATAGCGTTGTTGGCCCCTGACCAAGTTTTGGGAGATACTTGGTCATATTAACCTATTTTGGGACTTCAAAAACCGTCAAAGGAGGAGCGCAAGACGGAGCGGAGATCACGGGATCTCAACCCACTTTTGGGTCCATTTTGGGTTTTTGGGTATATGTAACGGGATTGGGATATTGGCCAATGGGTTTTTACCCATGCTTAGGCCTATTTTGTATGTATAAATAGTAAGCTAGTGAGCTAGAGGAGAGCAACATCTATGTGATGTATGCTAAGTGCAAGAAAGGTCTATAAGTGCTTTGTGCCTATATGAGACTTGCAGGGCTAAGTGCTAGTCATTGTAGGAAGTTAGAAAAGGCTTTGTACTGTAACGCACAGAAGAAGGATCTAGCGAGCTGCACAAATCTTTTGTCCTGTGCACAATATGGTTTTGGTGGCTCTGTGCTATAACTGATTGAAGACACTAATAAAGAAGAAGAGTTGGTGAACGTAGCCCCAGGGTGGGGGTGAACCACGTAAATCTGTGTGTTATGATTTGTGCTTCGACTTGATGTGTTTATCCCTTCTTTTGCTAAGTGATTTGATATATTTAGATAGATCTACTTATTCTTTGTGCTTCTTAGAGGTGTGTGAATGTTAGATATGACATCTATGAAGGTGCTTAGTGCCGATTCATCGGATCTGATCTGCTTTACTGTTGCTAAGTGCTGAGATACCTTAGATCTAAGTAAATGCTATGATGTTCTGTGCTATCTGCGAAGTATAGTAAGGGTTGAATATTGACGAACGATTGGTGATAAGTGTTCTATAAGTGATATAATCACAGATATGTGTCCCAACTAAGGTTGCAAATACCCGAGTCTTGCAACCAACCCTGCCTCTATCTCGGGTAAGACTTCATCTGCTTTGCAGGTGTCACCGAAAGGGCCGGTAGTTAGGGATTTGTTGGTGCGCTCTTGAGCGTTGAACCCTGGGTTTTCCCCTGTGACAACAAATGGTTCTATTTTTGGGACTTGAAACTGTGATTGTTGGGAACTGAGAAATAGGAAGCTCTGTGCAAAGATTCGATCTTAAATTGTGAAATATCTGTGTGTAGATCTGTGCCCTAATGCACAATATTCTACTTGATGTGTAAAGATTTCTACTAAAAAAAGAAGGTTATATCTGAGAGAAAGAAGCCCGATCTGAAGAAAGAAGGCCAGATCTGAAAGAAAGCAGGTTGGATCTGTAGAAAAGAAGCAAGATCTGAAAGATTTGTGCTCCAAGAAAGGTAAAAGCGAGAATTTTTGATTGAAAGAGGTAAGATTTGTAAGCTTTGTGCTCTGTTAAAGGTAAGAATAGTTAAAAGTTCTAGATCTGAAAGATTTATACTCTGTAAAAGTAAGATAAGTGGAAATTTTCATTTCTAAAGCATGGATCTAGGTATGCTTGATAGATTATGTCCTAGCTTAAAAACTAGGGCATTAATAGATGAAAGAAGGTTTGATATGAATAGATATGATAAGAATAATGATAGATATGTTATACCTATGCATAGAAAGAATGTCTGGACTAACAAATGGATGCGAGATCCTAGAAAGAATTTGTTGCAGGTTAGCTACCATGATTCTAGTCCGCAGTATAGAAGAGGTTGGGGATCATTTAAAGAAAGAGAGGATTGATCTTCTGTTACAGTTGCAGAAGACCAAGACATATTGGTAAGGAATTCCCTGGAAGAAGACCTAGTTGTCTTTGTTGCAAATCCATGGACCATGAAGTGTTGGATTTCCCTAGAATGATCTCTAAGCTTGAAGGAATGAATCTGAATCAAGGAAACCCTGAGGCAGATCCAAAAAAGGTAGAACCCCAACAAGAATCAGAGAAGGTATTGATACAAGTAAAAAAGACCCTAAATGACCATCGGCATGTCATCTTATCAGAAATATTCAAAGAGAAGGAATGCGTCGAAGAAAGAATAGGGGACTTCGACATTGACTGTGTCCTGGATGAAGAAACACAGATGAATATTATGCCAGAAAGAACCTAGGAAACTATAGGAAGGCCTGCTATGATCCCTTCCCTAGGAGGAATACGTTTATTAAGAGGAAAGCTAGTAAACCTATGTGGAAGGCTCGCCCGTATACCTATGACTGTCAATGGAACTTCGACAGAAGAAGACTTTGAGATTATTAAATTTGTTGAAGACAGAGCCCCGTTTACCATGCTAATAGGAAAACCTTGGATTGATAGAGATCAAGCCAGATGAAAGGAGGAAGAAGAAGTTTTGGAACATAAGAAGTAAGAGTTAAAATACTTTATGACCAAAAGGATCACGAACTTGATTGGGGAATAGAAGAGAATATTGTAGATATTTAATACTAGCAACTCGGATGTCGAGGCTAAGAGAACACTAGAGGATCCCTATAAGATTGGATTACGTATCCTAGACAAGGAAGAAGTATTACATAGAAACCCTAGGAAAATTTTTCAACAGTGCGAAGTAACTAAGACCAAAGAAGAAAAGACTTAGAATGATAAAATCATTACCGAGACAAAGCTCAATGGAAAAAAGGCTAGAAAGTTAAGAAAGAAAAGGGATAATACTAAAAGGTTATAGGAGGTTCTAGAAGAGACCTCGCAGAAAGAAAAATTACAGAATTGGAGCTTTGCCGAGATATCAGAACAATGACATAGAGTACTTTGCCATGAAAAAGCAATATAGCCATTGGACCAATTTATTCGTTCGACTTCCGCGCTGAACGGGTAGAAACGCGATAAAGAGGCATCATTAGACCGTTGGGCCCGCCATAACGGATCAAACAGGAGTTAATGGAGGGTCATGAATGCTGTGAGCCAACCATTATCGACTAACCTACTTAGTTCGTCATACCATGCACAAAGAACACTTTTGCCAAATCGAGAATTTGAGCTCACATCCTTGACTAAGATTGTCCAATGATCATTACGCTCTTGCTTTCCTTCTTATTTCCATGTCTACATTACTTCATGAACCCGATATTATTAAACCCAAGCGTGTATGTCCGAGGAGCTTAGCGCACTTGAAGAATCTGCGAAGGAAGTACTCGTTGATCTCAGGATCAAGAAAGTCATGTGAGAAAGAAGGATGTCTGCAGGTGTGCAAGCATCATTGACAGGAGGAGTCCAAGCTTCTCCATCGACTGCTTGCAGAGAAGAAACTTCCATAATTGAGAGAGAAATGAGAACGAAGCATAGATATGATCTCGAGAATGCCAAGTTGATTCCGAGCATCTTACCTATGTATATACCTCCTCTGAGCAACGCAGTGAACAAAGACAGCATGCCCAGGGATTTTGAGTATGCTTTGGTCATTGCGTACCTCCTGAAAGGGTGCGCACAGTTTGCACAGACCAAGATAAGATAGAAGCATTGAAGTTTAGCGACTTCAACCTCGAAAACAAAAAGGATTACAACATGCTTGCCCCACATAAGTATCTAACCAAGATGAAAGGAAAGAATTCAAATATTATCCCCCAGCCTTGGACACATAACCTCACACAATCTACCCTGCTTAATGTGATGAAGATCCCACACTTCGGATGAAATCAAGAAGTAAAAGAATGTGTTAAGTTGCTGTTATCCTGTTACCATGGAGGATATTTATGGCTGAACTAATGTATCACAGTGGATCTGAACTTGATCCATCGGATCACTGGGCTTAGCATGCAAGGCCTCGACCCAAATGATTTTTACCCTGGAAAGACCACAAATTGCGCTCTTGTGTAGAAGATAAAGGATACGTATGGAGATGTCGAGAAGGGTACACAAGGCTAGAAGGTAGCCTCTATATAGAACGATGCAGTGCACCTAGCCTGCCAACTCATTGCTGGGAAATTAGTTCGCAAGAATCGATCCACTCGAGTGACCAGATTCGTAGTAGACCTTGCTAGGAAGTGCGCAGAGGGTGTACAAATGAATTGGGCATAGTACCTTGTAAACCAGCTAGAGCTTGATTGCAGGGAAGCGCAGGACCAAGGGTATGAGCTCCATTTCAGCTGGCTTCTCATACTGATCACATTCATTGCATGGGAAATGCCGAAAGGTGCGACCTTCCCGGACATCAAACCCTTTGAATCGTTGGCTGCGAAGTTCAGTACCCTGTGGTACTCGAACGATATGAATAAAAAATGGCAGTCAAAGGCCGTGTTTCATTCATATTATAATCAGTTGAAAGTCGCTATCCAGGCTACACCGTGCATCACTCCGAACACACTCCACAGGTTTTGGCCCCTGATGAAGTTCAATGCAGACATACACTTTCTCTACATCAAAGTGCGCACTGATGAGCACACGCATCAATTACAGTCTTATTATAAATTAACATAAGAAGATCTGGAGGAGATCACAAAGGAATGGTTGGTGAACCTCCTTGTTCTAGCTAACCCTGCGGATACATCTGATGTAGACAGTCCATAAATTGCGCAGGATATACCCGGACCTAGCATGCAATAGAAGATCAATGAAGTGAAAGAATTAAGCAGTGCCTCGGTGAAGACTGCTTCCATCACACCAGAGCCTAAGGGTGATGGCGAAGAGTTAGAAGAAGTCAAACAAAAGAGCAGAGGTGAAGCAGAAATTTTAAAGAAGAGGAAGGGTTCACCTCAGAAACCTTCTTCCCAGAAGAAGTCTAAAGCTCCCGTGACTAAGATGGAGACCACACTGATCCCAGACGACTTCAACTTCATTATCGTAGCTCTGAATGATGCTATGATGGAGATAGTAGAGAAGAAAGAGACCAAACAAGAAAAGATGTATAGTCAGATTAATATAGAGATCCAAGGAGTGCTACAAGCACTTTAGTCGAAGCGCACAGTCTCCACTGCACCCCTATCAGTCAAAACACCATAAGTAGGAGATGATCCATCTCAACTCCACCAAATCACGGATTTAGTCGAGGCTCAACTTCTAAAAGCACAAGATGAAGTAGAGAAATCCATTTAGGCTTTGACACAAGTACATGGAGTACTTGTATAATAGCGCGGTGTTGCAGAACAAGAAAAGAGTGCTCTCCAAGCAAAATGGAATGATGAGAAAGCACAACTACAACAAGGAAATGAATAGTTTATGGTGGAGAAATTGGAGGTAAAGGAAGCGGTGAACATAGCACTTTTCTCTATGATAGTCATTGAGGTACAAACCAAAGAAAGAATCCCACAGCAGGTTGCATAGCTTGAAGATGTGATTCAGAAGTTATAGCAGTGCATTACAGATCTATAGCTTCGTGCGGTACCTGAGACCCCGCAGGAGAACAGAGACCAAAGAGAAATAACTACCCACAATGTAGTTGACAGACTGAAAGATATTGCCCTGAAGTGCAAGCATCTAAGTAAATGCAATGCCCAGACATATGAAAAACTCACCGAGAACCCAAAGTTATATAAATTGGAGTCGAATATCTAGGAGGCGAAGTATGAAGCTGAAAATCTACAGACGCACATGAAGGCCCTATCACTCATAGAAAGAACGAAGAGATCTCATGAGCAGTGCATGGCCCAACAATAGATCCATACGATCCAAAGCAAAGTAATGGACGTGACTCAATGACTTCAACCGGTGCAAGATAAGGCATGCCAGCTGTTCAAAGAGGTTGAGAGCCAAGGAGCAGAGCTAGAAGAGGTTGTGAGTTCAATAGAACAATGCCTAGAGGGACCTATCAATGACACACTCATCCAGGAGTTTGCCGAGCAAGAGGCCATAGTACAACAACAAGTCGAAGCAGCTAGATCCAAGCTCGAGGCATTTGAGGCAGAATTGACTAGACTAGAGTGACTCGGGATGAGTCACAGGTGAGTGTTGGGGGCCTCTTGGCCCTTGACCAAGTTTTGGGAGATACTTGGTGATATTAAACTATTTTGGGACTCGAAAACCATCGAAGGAGGAGCACAAGATGGAGCGGAGATCACGGGATATCGGCCCACTTTTGGGTCCATTTTGGGTTTTTGGGAATAAGTAACGAGATTGGGATATTGGACAATGGGTTTTTACCCATGCTTAGGCCTATTTTGTATGTATAAATAGTAATCTAGTGAGCTAGAGGAGAGAGACATCTATGTGATGTATGCTAAGTGCAAGAAAGGTCTGTAAGTTCTTTGTGCCTATATGTGACTTGCAGGGCTAAGTGCTAGTCATTATAGGAAGTTGGAAAAGGCTTTGTGCTGTAACGCAAGGAAGAAGGATCTAACGAGTTGTGCAGATCTTCTGTCTTGTGCGTAATAGGGTTTTGGTGTCTCTGTGCTATAAACGATTAAAGACACTAATAAAGAAGAAGAGTTGGTGGACGTAGCCCCAGGGTGGGGGTGAACCACATAAATCTGTGTATTATGCTTCGTGCTTCGACTTGATGTGTTTATCCCTTCTTTTGCTAAGTGCTTTGATATATTTAGATAGATCTACTTATGCTTTGTGCTTCTTAGAGGTGTGTGAATGTTAGATCTAACATGTATGAAGGTTCTTAGTGCTGATTCACCAGATCTAATCTGATTTACTATTGCTAAGTGATGAGATACCTTAGATCTAAGTAAATGTTGTGATGCTCTGTGCTATCTATGAAGCATAGTAAGGGTTGAATATTGAAGAACAATTGGTGCTAAGTGCTCTGTAAGCGATATAATCACAAATATGTGTCCCAACTAAGTTTGCAAACACTTGAGTCTTGCAACCACCCCTGACTCTACCTCGGGTGAGACTTCATCTACTTTGAAGGTATTGCCGAAAGGGCCGATAGTTAGGGATTTGTTGGTGCACTCTTGAGCGTTGAACCCTAGGTTTTCCCCTGTGACAACAATCATTATTCCTATAACACCATTGATGACTTGGCAATAATTTGAATTTTGAAAAATTCAAATAAGAAAATGATGTGACAAATCTCATTAATCCATATCTTAAACCTTCAAACTTAAGAAAATTATTCAAAAATGCTAAAAATGCAAAGCATAACAAACTCAAACCAAAGATTAAAGTCTAATGAAATCAAGCAATGAGGTATAAGTAGGGAGGGCTTAGGATTATGGATTCTCATTAAATCAAGAACATAATTAGAGACTAACAAAAGGCATCAACCAAAATGTTGAAGGGAATAATAAATAACTCCTACTCTAATGCTCATAGCACTGAATATTCCTCCTACTAACTACTCTACTCTAAAATAACACAAGTTCCTTAAAAGCAATGATGCTTAAGATATTTCCCATTCAAGGGAAAATCAATCTTTTCTCCATCCAAATGGTTGAGATAGAAAGTAAAACGGCTTGGACCTTGAAAGGTACAAGCCATAACCTATAAGATTTATATTATCCCATAGTTTTTCATGCGCTTTGTCCTTGAAATTCCCTAGGCTGAGATTTTATATTGAGCTTCTTTTTGGTTCCATCCTAACTTGCTATAAATTTCTGAAGAGTTTCTCTCTGATGTTCATATAGCTCCACAAGTTGATAAATCCTTGCTTGAACTACTTCTTTATTGGTGGAAAATCTCTGCAACATTTTTTACACTGGGGTATTCAAGTGAATAGGCAAAGTGACCTCCATCTCATAAACCAATTTAAAGGGCCTTTTTCTAGTGGCTTGCTTCTTTGTAATTCTATCAACCCATAGTGCAAACTTGAGTTGGATGTCCCAACTTCTTTCATTATCTTCAATTGCCTTCTTGATTATCCTTATCAATTGTTTGTTTCTTAAATATGCTATTCCAATACCTCGTGGATAATAGTTTGATGAATGGAAAAGAACTATTCCATAATCAAGACAAAACTTTACCAAATCAATGGATTTGAAGGCTTGAGCATTCTCAGTTGTGATCTTTGGCAGGACCCCAAATTGAGTGATGATCTTCTCTTCTAAGAATTCCATAACTACCTCCTCTATATCCCTTTTGGTAGGAATTGCTTCCACCCATATACTGAAGTAATATGTGGTTATTAAGATCCATTTGTATCCATTTCTCAATCTAGGATAGAATTCTCCTATAAAATCCAAACCACATTGCTAAAATGGAGCTTCCACCACGACTGGTTGTAGAGGAAATAATGTTACCTTTAACTTTCCTACAAACAATTGACAAGGTTGAAAAATTCTCACAAATTTATGAACATAAAAATATATGAAAAGTCCAATAATAACTAACTCTTGTAATTTTATGTGTGGTTATTTTAGCTACGAAGTGCCCACCACAAAATTCATTGTGCATTTCATTCATCAATATTTGAGCTTGAAAAGGATCAACGCATTCAAGAATAAAACCATCCAAGTTTCTCTGACCCAATCCTTATTTCATGTGACAATAACTAGATGCATTCAATCTTAATGATCTTCTTTTGGGCCCCGTTATGTGATCTAGACAAGATAAATTCTACAAATAATAAATAGTGTCTCCACACCATTCACTTTTCTACAAATATTTAAGAATCACTAGAACCATTTTAGTACCAGCTTCCTTTTGCAATTGAAGTGCTTCTTCATTATTTTATGTGAACAACATAGCCAATCATTTCCCTTCCACTAATTTCATGGGTTTAAACTCCAAATCATACTCTTGAATCTTAAAAATCCATTTTCCTCTTCTTTCCAAACAATCATGTTGAATAAGAATATATTTCACTACATGATGAGGCAAAAATGCAATTACCTTAGAATTTCCAATATAAATTCTAACATGCTTCAAAGATTGCACCAACTCATATGCTTGTTTTTCTAGGAACAAATATCCTAATTCAATGCTTCTCACGGTTTTTCTCATGAATGTAATGAATTACTCCAAATTTTGATTTTTTTTTTTGAAGAATGACCCCAATTTTGAAATATCATAGTCATTATACATCTATTAGCACTTATTTGGAAACAATATAGGCACTCTATCAAAAAATATTTGTTCTTAAGCTAAGACACCCCTCCAAAACTCCAAAAGTGGATCTCATTGATAAGCATGCAAGCAAACTCCATTAGTTGTTATGACAACTCCATAAACATTTGGAAACCTCAACATGTGTGCCAATAAGATGTGGGCCACTTCTCAAATCATGCTAACCAATCCCATATAAAGTGGATCTACATAGATATATGTGAAAAGTGGGCAATGGATGTTAAAGCAAAGGTGCCCTCAAAGAAGGTGCATGGAATCTCAATGACCAAATCCAACTCCTCATCAAGTGTGCCAAGGGCATGGATCCATGTGCATGAAACTCAAACTCATCAAACAACCCCACAAAATAAGATGGGTGATCTAGAATCAAGTGCAAATGAGTGCCACACCTTAAGTAAAATTCTCAGTGAAGGGTACAACATAGTAAAGGGTACTTCCATATAATTTCCCTTCACTTTAGGCTAGTTCTCCTCCAACACAAGGGGGTGGATCCTATTGAGGTGAAAATGGAAAGGGTTTCTAATAAGTATCCCTAGGTTTTCATTCTTTCATGGACTTGAATCTTACACATGTGCATATTTAGTAGGTAACAATGGCAAGAAGCAATTATAGAGTTTTTTTATGTTTCTTGTTGCTTTCAAGCTTAAGCCTTGTAAACTTTATGTGTCTTCCAATACTTACAAATTTAATTTTCATTCTCCCTTGAATATAAAGTATGATTTATTTTTTGAAAGAAAACCCAACATATATTATATTTATTGTCACATTGATCCATCTTTATTGATAGTGATTGTTTGTGCTTCACTCTGTGTATCAAGATTAGAAATAAAAAAAATCATATAAAAAAATATAAACCAAATAAATAGAAAAATCAGTAATTGTTTGTGCTTCAATCCTATCTTTACGTAGGATGTGATGAGTAACATTACTATAGGATTTTTTCTCTCTAAAATATTGGATATGGTTAACAAATTATTCTTTATTAATGATTGAACAATCTTTATCGACATTCATATTTCTCATTGTGCACCTTGGAGGTGGTAAATGTCTTTGGTGTAGGTTGCAAGAAGAAACAAACACATACATATGTGGGTATCTTTGTCGACAAACATGTATAAGTGGGTTGGAGTAAGCACAAACCCGTACATATGCAAGGCAAATTTCTCATCTTTACCTTCATGCTCGAAGGCCAACAAAAATTGAGAAGGAACTTAGTTTCTCACCGACCCCGCTGGTACCCATGCCCCCAATAGGGCGAGTAGGTTCCTCGTAGACCCCCTTCATTCAAGGGCCAGCCCCCAAACCCCTGACATAAGGGGGATAATCATACCCGCATACGAATCGATAAGTTAATCAAGCTCCACAACCAATAATCTCCCACTTGGAGACTGATCACAACAACTCCACTACTACTATACATTCTGGACTATGATCCACATTAGACCTGGCAAATTTCTCATGTTGACCCTTATGCTTGAACGCCAACTGAAACTGAGTAGGAACTCAGTTTCTCCTTGGCCTCATTAGCCCCCATTCCCCCCAACCGAGGGGGGGGGGTAGGTTCCCCTCAGATGCCTTCATTCAGGGGCTAGCCCATGAACCCCTTATATAAGGGGGATATGCATACCTGCATATGAATCAAGAAGATAATCAGGCTCCACAACCAACAATATCCCACTTGGAGATTGATCACAACAAATCCACTTCTATTGTACCTGTTGGACTATGATCCACTTTGGACTTGGGAAATTTCTGATCTTCACCTTTACACTTGAAAGCCAACTGAAACTGAGCAGGCACTTAGTTTCTCCCTGGTCCCACTAGCCCCCATGCCCCCCATCTAGGGGGGAGGGGTAGGTTCCCCCCACATCCCCTTCATTTTGAGGCCAACCCCAAAACCCCCAGTAAAAGGGGGATGGGCATACCCCCATATGGATCAGGAAGATAATTAGGATCCACAACCAATAATCTACCACTTGGATATTGATCACAACAACTCCATTGCTGTTGTACCAACTGGAATATGATCTAGCTTGGACCTAGAAAATTTCTCATCTTCACCTTCATGCTTGAAGGCCAACTGAAATTGAGCAGGAAATCAGTTTCTCCCTGGCCCCACTACCCCCCTTTCCCCCATTCCAGGGTGGTAGGTTCCCCTCAGACCCCCTTCATTTAGGGGCCAGCCCCCGAACCCCTGGAAGAAGGGGGCTAGGCATACTTGCATATGAATCAATAAGCTAATCAAGATCCACAACCAACAATATCCCACTTGGAGACTGATCACAACAACTCCACTGTTGTTGTACCTGTTAGACTATGATTCACCTTGGACCTGGAAAATTTCTCATCTTCACTGGACAAAGGGGGATAGTACATATATCTTCATGCTTGAAGGCCAACTGAAACTGAGTAGGAACTAAGTTTCTCCCTAGCCCCACTGGCCACCATGCCCCCCAATCTGGGGGGTAGGTTCCTCCCAGACCTCCTTCATTCAGGGGCCAACCCCCAAACCCCCGATTGAAGGGGGCTAGGCATACCCACATATGAATTAAGAAGATAATCATGCTCCACAACAAACAATGTCCCACTTGGAAAATAATCACAACAACTCCACTATTGTTGTACCTACTAGACTATGAGCCACCTTGGACCTAAAAAATTTCTCATCTTGACCTTCATGCTTGAAGGCCAACTGAAACTAAGCATGAACCTAGTTTCTCCTTGGCCCCGCTGGTCCCCATGCCCCCTTTCCTAGGGCAGTAGGTTCCCTTGGACCCCCTTTATTTGAGGTCTAGCCCCCAAACCCCCGACATAAGGGGTCTAGGCATACCTACATATGAATCAGGAACATAATCAGGCTCCACAACCAACAACCTCCCACTTGGAGATTGATCACAATAACTCCACTGTTGTTGTACCTGCTGGACTATGATCCACCTTGAACCTAAAAAATTTCTCATCTTCACCTTCATTCCTGAAGGCCAACAGAGACCGAGTAGGAACTTAGTTTCTCCCTAGCTTCGCTGGCACCCATGCCCCCCAAACAAGGGGGTAGGTTCCTCCCATACCCCCTTCATTTGGGGGCCAACCTCTGAAATCTCGACAGAAGGGGGATAAACATACCTGCATATGAATCAGGAATATAATTAGGCTCCACAACCAACAATATCCCACTTGGAGGGTGATCAAAACAACTCCACTGTTGTTGTACTTGTTGGAATATGATCCACCTTGGACCTGGAAAATTTCTCATCTTCACCTTCATGCTTGAAAGCCAACTGAAACTGAGCAGGAACTCAGTTTCTCCCTGGCCCCACTAGCCTCCTTTTGTGGTTTCTTCCTTACTTTCAAACAAAACAAAATAATTCAATGATGATGCAAAGGATCGGAAAGAAAAAATACGCAAACAAAACATGCACTCAAAAAATTGGCAAGAACTCAAATAATTCAAATGCAAGAACACCTCCAACACACGTTCAAACAAGAACCCAAAAATGTGAATTAAAGGAAAACCACTTTTTGAAACCTCAAAATTTAGGTAGCACAAATCAAATATCAATGCAAAGTTGCAACAAGGTCAAAGGGTTTAGGAGTGCACTCAAGGGATCAAAAGTTTTCCCAAGAGGATAAGAGTGAGAAACTCAACAACAAGGCTTAATGCAACATATGCAATTCCCAAATTAATGAAAATGACTCCAAAATCATAAAAATAAAACACTTACAAGGCCTTGGAATCAAGATGACAGAAATTTGAATGCCTACATCTGATAAGGATGAAATTGTTGATGACATAGACTTATCCAAAGGATCGAGTTAACCTAGGAAAATCATGTACACTTCACAATTTGATAGGAGATGGAAACTTGAAAGAGACAACAAAAATATGATAATCACTAAGCTTTAATCAATCAAAGCCACAATCATGAATTAAGGAATATGATATAAGGTTCCGAAACAGAAATATGATAGAAAAGAGGAAAAGAAAGATCAAAATCCACTCAGAGAGAGGACTATCACCCTTGTAACACTTAAGACATGGCGATGATAAAGGTTACATAGCTACCCAAAAGATTGAGATAAGGGGGTAATCATGATGTTATTGCCTTGTATTCCATTATAGAGGGGGATGAATTATGGAAAGTGGTGAAAATACACAAACCTCACCCAGATTTGAGAAAGGGTTAGTTTCTTGACTCAGTAAGATTCCCAATGATGATGAGGGAAGGGGAGAAATGCATACAATCCAAAAATATCAAGCAAGAAACAAAAATTCAAAAGTATAGAAAACACTAAAGAAAGATTAAAATTAGTGATCCCCGGTGGAGTCACCAATTTCTGTTGTGGAAAATTTCCCCCTATGGATAGGTGAAACCCCCCTTAGATCAAGAATCCTTTGATTCAAGAGAGAAGGTAACAAATGGTTCCCTAATTTCCTCTTAAATCTATTTTATATGCCTACAAATAAAATGAGAAGAGAAGATGAGAGAATGGTATAGATGACCTATCTCCTTTCAATTAGTTATCCTCGCTTCTCTATCCCTTTGTCTTGAAGCCCAGGCTCCCGGTGCAAGAGAAATCCCACAAGAAACAAAAAATACTTCTTTCTTCCACAATATACTATTAGGGAAAACAGATCTATCTATATTGAACCAAGCAAAAATAGACATGCATACAATAAGCAACATAAGCATGGGGGGAATAGGCCAAGTTATATTATATGTAAAGAAATGAAGAACTTACAACTTTGATGTTGATATTGTGATAGCTCCTCCAATATATGCTTTAGTGTTTCATCCATTAGTTTCTCTACTGATCTCACACTTTAGGGGGGCATCTTTTACACATGTATTTGTCACACTTCAGTGTCACACTTTAATCACCATGTGGGACTGTTTGTCATAATCCCTAGACATGTTGAAGGGGAAACTTATCATTTGGAGGTCAACATAATATTTTTCATCTTCATTTTTTGTCCTTTTTTGAGTTTCATCGCCCCCTGCGCATATGGAGAGGAGAAATGAACCCTTGTCATTGCTCCTTGCTTATTTTTAGGGGATTTATATTATCACCCCGTGCTCAGTTCTAGGGGAGCAATGAAGTGGTTAAAACCATCATACCTTGTTTGATGGGTTGTTTCTGGGAAGTTTCATTTGGTTAGGGGGTGTTTCGAGCTACCCTCTATCCAAGGTAAGGTCAATATTATCTGTTCAACCAATTCCACATTTGATCCTATCCTCTCCTCAAATTATACTATGGTTGTGTTGACCAAAATTTGGTCATCTATATTTTCATGCACTTGGGTTCATAAAATACTTGGTATCAAAAGTTTTTTTTTTTGAAATTTTATAATTTCACTCTGCAAACATCAGTCTCATCTTTGTCATGCACCTTTCGGATCAAAAATATGTTTTCGTATGCCTAATTTATTCAAGATCTGGTCTAAAGGTCCGAAGGAGAGATCTTTAAGAATTTTTCTAAGTATCATGTTCTCCTCTCCATTTTTGAATTTTGGTTAAGTATTCTCATCACTTGTTTCTCTCACCTTGCACCTCTATCCATCTCAAAACTTAACCACTTTTCCACTTGTTTCCCTCTTTCTTTTATTTTTCTCTTCTCTCCCTTTCTAATACCATACTTAGTCATTTTTCGAAAACCGGGTTCGCGGGTTTCAAGCTTTCATATCCCATGTTCCATGATATACATTTTGGACCCAAAGTTCTGTGATCTACATTTTTACCATCAGATTTGTCGCAGGTTCCAAGCCCTTGATTTTTTTATTCCTTCTACATGAAAGTTCGACTGACCACCTTTCTACACTTAACATATGTCTGATCGTCCATAACCGTGGGTTGGTAGGTTCATGGAATGTTTTATATTCAAATACTCTTTTGTCCATCCCCACATCCTACAAACTATCCCCTCCACTTTAATTTCCCACAATTGTCCCTCATCCCCTCTTGTCCCATCTCCCATACTTAGCCAAATTCTCAAAGCTATTCCAAGGCATGAAAACTAATGAATGAGAATATGCCACATGGTAAGCTGATGATCGTGACATATGGCAGAAAATTGTGCGATGATAAAGGGTGATGAGTTGGACCATTCCCATGATGACATGTGGGCATGACTCATTGATGACATGGCATGATATGGATGATGACAGGATTCCAAAAATTATTGTTTTATGCAATAATTTTCCAAGGGCCGAATCCTCCAAGATCCATAATTTCTTCTCTCCTCATGTTTCTTTCTAAGTGTATCAAGCACTTAGTATTATATATTATGAAGAATATAATATACCAATGCATGTGGGATATAATTTTAAACCAAAAAGTCAAATTTTATGAAGGGAAGCACGAAAATCAATCCAAGGGTTGAGATTTGCCCATCAATTTTGATCGACGATGGCTAAGTGTTGATCTTGCGGAGGCCATAACTTGAGCTCCGGGTACCAGAATCGCTCAAAATTTATACATTTGGAAATATATTTCGACGTATAAGATGTTGGTATGGGTTTAAAATGTTGAAAGTTGATACATGTTTCTCAAATATTAAAATATAAGTCAGCTTCATTTTTAATGGGCCTACATGACAACTCAACTTCATGAGCTCATATCTTGAGATCCAAGAGATCTATTTGGGAAAATTTTATATTGTTGGAAAGATGAGATGATGAAGATAACATCAAAAGTGGTTTACAGGGTTAAAGAGTTGGTCTTCACTTCCAGAAAATTAAATTACAATCGTCTTATTTTAGTGGGAAATTAATTAAATTGTGCAAATACAAGTTTATTTAAAAAAAAAAAACTTTTTTTAAAAAGGGAAGGCGACCCATTTTTTTTTTTTTTACTGGGGGAATTGGAAACTCGCGGTTCTCGTACTCGCGTGACACGGGGTTGATCCCTAGGCGGCTACCACTATAACCCCAGGTGCAACCACCCAGCCCGCAGGAATGGAGCACGAGTAAGTCTGGGTGAGAATCGAACATGAGACTTCATTTACAAATTTCCTTCCATTTACACGACACTTGCCAATCCGTCTACACCTGTGCGGGCTGAAGGCGACCCATTTTAGATATGTATATGTTGATGATATAATTTCAATGAGGCACTAATTAAATGGAATATTTAAAGGAGAAACTTGTACGAGAAAGGAAGAAAACCCTAACTACTCAAGTAGTTAGAAAATCTCTCCTTAGAAAGAGAAGAGAGTCTCCATCAAAGGGCCGAGAATCAGTATTGTCAGAGGAGCAGGGAAGAAGGTCAGAGGAAGAAGAAGGTACAACCATGGATACACAATCAATATTCTGATCAAAAGAAATAAATCTCTATCTTCATTTTTTTTTTGTTTATATATGTTCTTCTACACCACTTCTCATAGTTTTATGCTTGAATCTCAGACTTGGGCACACGGTTGAGTTGTTGAGTGTTCTTCTTATATTCTTCTAAAGTCTTTTCTTATATGATCATGGAGTATTTTCAGCCACATACATGGCTATAAAATATTATTTTAATGAAGAACATCTTTTCATGAATAAAACTCCACAAATAATTGCTTCGGGGTTGATCTTGACTGTATCTTGTAACATAGATTTCTGAATATTGAATTATTTGAACAGATAATATTGACGGTATCAATAATTCAATAATTCAATAATATTGACTGTATCAATAATTCAATATTATCTGTTCAATAATTCCATATTATCTGTTGACTATATCCTCTTTTGAGCTTGATTGCAGTACTTTGTTAAAATTATTTGAGATGATCAAATCATTATCTCCTATGAAGAAGATATGGATGTATTTATATACTATTAAGAAGATTGTGTGTGATGTTGATCGCAATTTAATTCTAATGTTGAAGCCCTCCTTCAATCTTTTCTGATTAAAAGATTTTTGCTGCATATAGAGATCATATTGGGTTATTGAAGAACCATTCTCATATAAATCCAAGCAATAAAGTTTGAGGTTTGCTGTCTAGCACTCTCCCTACTCCAGGATATTCAAAGATATATCATTTAGCGAAAGAGGAGAACTGCCTCTCTAAAAATGAAGGGGGACTAATGTCCTCACGAGGTTTCCGTTTCAGTCCTGATGGATTCAAGCGTCAATAGGTTGTTATGCCTCAACTCCCATATAATGAAGGTCATTCTTGGGTGAAATAGGAGGAATAATTTTAGAGTATAATACTAGTGGTCTTGTGACATTCAAAGGGTTGGAAAGGAGAGGTTGGAGGAGCTATCACAACATCAACATCAAAGTTGTAAGTGCTTCATTGCTTTCCATGTAATATAACTTGGCCTATTTCACTCATGCTTATGTTACTTATTGTGTGCATGCATATTTTTTCTTAGTTCAATATAGATAGATCTATTTTGACTAACATTATATTGTGGAAGAAGTGTTGTTTTTTCTATTGAAGGATTTCTTTTGCATTGGGAGCTTGGACATCAAGATTAAGGGTAAGAGCAGTGAGGACAACCAATTGAAAGGAGGTAGTTCATCTATCCAATTCTCTCATATTATCTTCTCATTATATTTGTAGGCATATCAAATAGTTTTAAGGGGAAAGTATGGAACCATTTGTTACCTTTTGTCTTGAATCAAAGGAGTCTTGCTCCAAGGGGGATTTCACCTTTCCACAGAGGAAACGTTTCGACAAAAAAAAATGACAACTCTATTGGGGATCACTCATTTTAATCTTCCCTTAGTGTTTTCTAGCCCTTTGAATTTTTGTTTATTGCTTGATATTTTTGGATTGTATGCATCTTCTTTGAATTCTTCCCTTCCCTCATCATCATTGGGAATCTTACTAAGTCAAGAACTTGACCCTTTCTTGGATCTGGGGGAGGTTTATGTCTTTTCACCACTTTCCAGACTTTATCCCCCCTATAAGGGAATATAGAGCGATAACATCCTGATTACCCCCCTCTCTTAGTGTTTTGGGGAGTGATGAAACCTTGATCATCACCATGTCTTCAATGTTACAGGGCCAATGATCCTCTCTCTGAGTGGATTTTGAGCTTGCCTTGCCTCCTTTTTGTTAAATTTATGTCTCAAAACCTTATATTAGAGTCCTTCATTCATGATTGTTTCTTTGATTGATTAAAGTTTAGTGATTGTTTCAAGCGAGGAGACTAGTTGGGATTTCCCCTCTTCCATTCACAAGGGTTCATTGCTCCTCTACATATGGGCACGATGCGATGAAAATCAAAACATGCCAAAAAGTCAAGGTGAAATATAGTATTTCGACCTCCGAATGATAGGTTTCACCTCCAACATGTCTATGGATTATGACAAACACTCCCACATGGTGATGAAAGTGTGACACTTAAGTGTGACAAATATGTGTGTAACTGATGCCCCCTAAAGTGTGAGGTCAGAAGAGAAACTGATGGTCGAAACACTTTACAAAAATATATGTGCAAAGGGTTGGAAAGGAGAGCTTGGAGGAGATATCACAACATCAACATCAAAGTTGTAAGTGCTTCATTTCTTTCCATATAATATAACTTGGCCTATTCCCCTCATGCTTATGTTTCTTATTGTATGCATGTCTATTTTTTCTTAGTTCAATATAGATAGATCTATTTTTCCTAACAATATATTGTGGAAGAAGGAAGTGTTGTTTTGTCTCTTGCAAGATTTCTCTTACACCGAGAGCCTGGACGTCAAGATCAAGGGCTGGAGTAGCGAGGACAACCAACTGAAAGGAGGAAGGTTATCTATGTCATTCTCTCATCTTCTCTTCTCATTATGTTTGTAGGCATATAAAATAGATTTAATGGGAAA
>ML815041.1:0-11386 GCA_009831015.1 Picea engelmannii | reverse complement strand
TGATTAATAGAAATCGTGTATTAATGCATATTTGTGTTTATGGTTGTGTCTCTGATACATTTCTGTTATATTATTGAATATCTGCAATATCTCTGTACATTTCTTTATTATATCTCCGCTCTCATTTCGTGCCGAAAATAATCCGGATCATGACTTCATATTTAGAGTTGATGGATCCTAGGATATACAAGTAGCTGATAGGGTCCTTGATGTATTTGGTCAATACCAGGCCATATATTTGTTTTCCTATGAACACCTTGAGTCAGTTCATGGTGGAGCCGAGGCAAGTGCATTCGATTGCAATGAAGCATGTGCTTAGGTACTTGAGAGGTACAACTGAGAATGGATTGAGATATCTTGAAGGATATGGAATGGAGTTGCATGGATATACATAATTAGATTGGGAAGGGAGTGCAGTAGATAGAAAGATCACCTAGGAGTGTTGCTTTATCTTGGGATCAACAATGATTACTTGGTTTAGTAGGAAGCATATTTTTGTAGAACTTAGTTTAGGAGGAAGGATATTTATGTAGCAATCAATTTAGTAGAGGTAGAGTATATGACAATGAGTATGGCTAGTTGTGAATCCATTTTACTTCACAAGTTGCGTACATGTTTATTTAATCATGAGTTGGAGTCTACGTTGATATACTGCGATAATCATATTTGTATCAAACTCTCAGAGAATTGAGTATTCCATGACAGGTCCAAGCATATTGATATTAGACACCATTTCATTCGGAATAGAATACAAAAGGGAGTAATGAAGCTCCAATATATTTCCATATATGAAAATGTTGTAGATATTTTGACCCAACCTTTGGTTAAAGGAAAGTTTGTGTTCTTCAGATATAGACTTGGAGTGGTGCAAAATACCTTTCTCGCTAAGAGGGAGTATTGATGAATGGTAGCATCACACAAGCATTTCCACATAGGTCTATGTGTCTAGAAATGTGGAAGTCATCCAAATCCTTATATACTTGACTTTACTTTAATTAAAGGAATTATTAAAGTAAAGTGCTATTAATAATTAACTATTTGAATTAATTGAGTTATTTAAAGAAATGTTAAAAGTTAGCATTTTAATTTTAGTCATTGAGCTCAAGTGAGGTGAGAAGTAATATCAACTGTTAATCACTTTGGATATTAGGGTCAAATTATAACTAAAGATTATAAAATCAAGGCTGGACTAAAGAAGATGACACTTGCCTTGAAAGAAATTGTGTTGAGAGAGTCGAAACAGAGAGGGTTGGATCACGAAGGACTATGATTCAAGGAGATCTTGGATAGGTGGAGAAGGAATTCCATCTAGAGATCATATAGGTTAAGGAGAAGATAGAACATAGGCAACCACAAGTGGGTTTCAGTCAAGCAAAGGCACAAGAAAGGGATGTGTTGTACGAATATTGTCGTACAATATTTCCATATGTGTACGTGGGTGCCAATGGGGATAAACACATATATGCGAGTGTGTGGAAGGGAAAATCATGTCTACCTCGAAAAACATGCAGATTTGGGTCGTATAACGAAACAAAATTTTGTAGGTTTGTCTGCATTTGGAAACTGAGCATGAACTCATTTTCTACATAGCCTTGCTAGCCCCCATGCCACCAACAAGGGGGTTGGTCCCTTGGACCCTCTTCATTTAGGGGCCAACCCCCAAACCCATGACAAAAGTAGGCTAGGTATACCTGCATATGAGTCAGTAAGATAATCAGACTCCATAACCAAGAATAACCCACTTGGAGACTTATCACAACAACACCACTGCTGTTGTACCTGCTAGACTATGATCCAAATTAGATCTGGAAAATTTATCATCTTCACCTTCATGTTTTGAAGGCCAGCTAAAACTTAGTTGGAACTCAATTTCTCCTTAGACACCCTTCATTTGGGGGTCATCCCCCGAACCCCAGACAGAAGGGGGCTAGGCATACCTACATTTGAATCAAGAAGATATCGGGCTCCACAACCAACAAACTCACACTTGAGGACTAATAACATAAAATCCATTTCTATTGTAACTGTTGGACTATGATCCACCTTGTACCTAGACTCATGTTCACCTTCATGCTTGAAGGTCAAAATGAAATTGAGAAGAAACTCAGTTTCTCCCTGGTCCCACTGGCCCCCATGGCCCCATACTAGGGGTGTAGGTTCCCCCCATACCCCCAAACCCTCGTCAGAAGGGGGTAAGCATACGTTCATATGAATCAAGAAGTTAGTCCAACTCCACAACCAATAATCTCCTACTTGGAGACCGATCATAGCAACTCCACTGTTGTTGCACCTATTTGACTATGATCCACCTTGGAACTAGAAAATTTCTCATCTTCACCTTCATGCTTGAAGGCCAATTGAAACTTAATAGGAACCTAGTTTCTACCTGGCCTCGCTAGCCCCTATGCCCCCCAACGGTGGGGTAGGTTCCCCCCGAACCCCCTTCAATTGGGGGCCAATGTTGGCACAGGGGTAGACCTAGGGTTCAATGCTACAACAATGCACCAACAAAACTCTAATTACCGGCCCTTTCGACAACACTTGTGAAGCAGATGAAGTCTCACCCGAGGTAGAGGCAAGGGTGGTTGCAGGACTCAAGTGTCTGCAACCTTAGATGGGAGATAGATCTCTAATTATAATACTTAACATAGAACTTAGCATCAACAATTCATCAATATTAAACCAATAACTACTGCACAGATAGAATAATGCATCGCGTCATTCACTCTGATCTGATGTATTTAAGCACTTTATCATGAACATGTAGGTTATATCTAGTAGATCAAGCACTAAGAACCTTCATATAGATCATATCTAACATTTTACACGTCATTAGCACAAAGCATAAGAAGATTTATCTATCTCTATCAAAGCACTTAGCAGGAGAAGTTATAAATACATTAAGACAAGCACAAAGATGAACAACACATTGTTTACATGGTTCACCCCCACCCTGGGGCTACACCCACCAAATCTTCTTCTTTACTGTCTTCAGTCAATCGGTTACAAACACAGAGCCTCAAAACCCTACTTCGCCTAGGACAGGATATCTACGCACCTCACTAGATCCTCCTTCCTTGTGTTACAACACAAAGCATTTCACTGCCTGTTACAATAACTTGCACCTAGCTCTGCAAGTCTCTCACAATATGCACAGAGCATCTATAAACCATGCTTGCACTTAGAACCTAGCTTATCATCCTTACATCACATAGATTGTCTCTCTTATATATTGCCTATACATCTATATATACATTACAAAATAGGCCTAAACATGGGTAAACCCATGGGCTGACATCCCATGCCCGTTACATAATCCCAAAAATTCAAAAAGGACCCAAAAATGGGGTGAGATCCTATGATCTCCACTTCATCTTATGCTCCTCCTTCAATAGGCTGTCGATGTTCCAAAATAGGTCAAACTTGACCAGATCACTCAAAACTTGGTCAAGGGCCAACAAGCCCCCAACGCTCACATGTGACTCATCCTGAGTCACTTTGATGTGGGAAGTTCTTCTTCGAACGCTTTGAGCTTGGATCAAACTACTTTGAATTGCTACTGTGCTACAAGATCTTATTTAGAAAACTCTTGAATGACTACATCATTGATAGATCCTTCCAGGCATTGTTCTGCTGCAGTGCTAACCTGCTCTAGTTCTTCTCCCTGGATCTCGACCTCTAAGAACAATTGGTAAGCCTTGTCTTGCATAGGTCAAAGTCTCTGAGTTACTTCCATAACTCTGCTTTGGATGGTGTGGATCTGCTGCTGGGTGGTTCTCTTCTCTTGAGATCTCTTCATTCTCTCCACAACTATCAGGGCTTTCAGTTGTGTCTGTAGTGTTTCTGCGTGTTGCTTCACTTCCTGGAGCTACGACTCTAGTGCCTGCAATTCTAGGTTCTCGGTGAGTTTCTCATATGTCTGGGCACTGTGATCAATGAATTACTTACATTCTAAGGTAAGGGCCTTTAGCCTTTCAACTGTGCTCCTAGCAGTTGCTTCTCTTTGGTCCTTAACTTCCCATGGGGTCTCGGGAATAGTGCATAGCTCCAAGTCTGCTATGCTTTGCTGCAGCTGCTGGATCACATATTCAAGTTGCGCTACTTGCTTCATGACTTGATCCTCTGCCTTTATTTCCATGACAATTACAGAGCACAGTGCTCTATTCACTGCTTCCTTTACTTTGAGTTGCTCGACGAGCAACTGTTCATTGCCTTGCTGCAGTTGTGCCTTTTCTTCATCAAACTTCACTTGGAAAACACTCTTTTCCTATTTGAAAGCTCAGTGTTTTTCTACAAGTACTCCCTGTACTTGTACCAAATTCTAGGTGGCTTGCGCTCTTTCCTCTTGCGCTTGTTGAAGACGAGCTTTGACTATATCAACGAGCCGTTGGAGTTGAGATAGTTCATCTCCTAGTTATGGTGTTCCCAATGAAAAAGGCGCAGTGGAGACTGCATGGCTGGACTGTAGTGCCTGTTGGACCCCTTGGAGTTTGACCTCAATTCTATTTTACATATCCTCATGCTTATCTTCTTGCTTCTCTGCTATCCCTAGCGAAGCATCGTTCAGGGTTGCTATGATGAAGTTGAAATCATCAGAGGTGAGAACAGTCTACATCTTAGTTATAGGGGATTTTGATCTCTTTTGGGAGGAAGGTTTCGGGGGGGAAACCTTCCTTTTCTTCAAGGGGTCCTCTTTGTCTCTAGGTGGTGTTACTTCACCTTTCCTTTGTTTAGTTTCTGCACCATCTATCTCTTCACCATCATCCCCTTGCTCTAGTGATATGGAAGCAGTCTTCACTGAGACACTGCTTAAATCTTGTACTTCATCGGTCTTCTTTGTCTTACTAGGTTTGAGTGTATCTTGCACAACTTCTGGGCTGTTGATATCGAACATCTTTATAGGGTCTGCTGGAATAAGGAGGTCAGTGGAACATTCCTTAGTAATGTTCTCTAAGTCCTCCTCTATCATCTTGTAATAGGACTGAAGATGTTTCTTGTGCTCATCGGTGCACATTGTGATATAAATGAAATGCCGATCAATGCTGAACTTCATCAGAGGCCTGAATCGGTGTAAAGTGTTTGACGTCATGCAAGGCTCAGACTTTATGGCTATATTTAGCTGATTGCAGTATGTATGGAACACAACATTTGACTTCCATTGCTTATTCATGTCACTTGAGTACCACAATGTACTGAACTTTGCAGCCAATGGTTCGAAAGGATCGATGTCCGGGAAGGTTGCACATTCCGGCATCTCGTAGGCAATGAAAGTGATCAAGATCAAGAGCCATATGAAATGGAATTCATATCCTTTATATTGTGCTTCTCTACAGTCAAGTTCCAACTGGTTCACTAGGTACTTCACCCAATTCATTTGTAGGCCCTCCGTGCACTTCCCTGCGAGGTCGAATACAAAAACAATCACTTGGGTGGGTCGGTTCTTGTGTACTATTTTCCCTGCAATCAATTGACAGGCGAGGCGCACTGCACCATTCTTAATAGAGGATACCTTGAAGCCTCATGTTCCCTTCTCGACATTGCCACAAGTTTCCTTTATCCTTTGTGCGAGAGCGTGGTCCATGGCTTTTCCAGGATAGAAATCCTGTGGCTCAGGTCCTTGCATGCTCAAACCTGTGATCCGATTGATTAAGGTCGGATCAACTGTGATATGATGGTTTAGCCACAAACATCTTCCATGGTAACAAGACAATAATATCTTGACACATGCATTCACCTCTTGGTGTCTTCTGAAGTGGGGAATTTTCATGACGTTGAGTAGGGTGGACTGCCCGAGGTTATGGGTCCATGCTTGGGGAATTACCTTTGAGTTTTTCCCTTTTGTTCTAGTCAGATACTTATGTGGGGCTAACATGTTTTAGACTTTGCGATCTCCAAGGTTGAAGTTGCTAAAATTCAACACTGTGATCTTATCTTGGTTCACTTGCACTATGCGTATCCCCTTCGAGAGGTACGTAGTGACCAAGGCATACTCAAAATCTCTAGGTACACTGTCGCGGTTTACAACACCGCTCAAAGGTGTTATATAGGTGGGTAAGATAGTCAGGATCAGTTTAGCATTCACTAAGTCATTCCTGTGCTTAGTTCACTTCTCATCGGATGGTAAGGATGGTCCTACTCTGCGAGTAGTGGATGGAGAGGCTGGCAAGCCTCTCATGGATGATATTTGTATACCTATAGACATCGACATGACTCTTTCAGTCATGAAGTTGATCAAAGATTCCTCAACAACTTTTTCTGCAGTGCTCAACTCGTCCAACATACACGCTCATGGTTAATAATCTCAGGTTCAGAGGGTAGCTTAGACACAGTAAAGAGATAGAGAGAAGAAGCACGATGATCACTGTATAAACTCAACTTAGTCTGCGGGCTCAAATTCTCAATTGGAAAAAGTGTTCTCGTTTCTTGGTGCGACGGGATAAATAGGTAACTCAACAACAGGTCACTTGCAACGGGTATGAGGCCTTATTTAACTCTGTTTGATCTATTATGGTGTGGTCCAACGGTATGGTGGCAATCTATAAATGACTTTCTACTCGTTCAGAGCATCACTTGAACGGTTATAATGTCCCCAATGGCTATATTGCTTTGCTATGGTGGAGTGCCATGTGTTGTTGTTCTGATATCCTGGCGAAGCTCAAATTTTGAAAATTTTCCTTTTGTGAGGTTCCCTTTGGAGCCTTCTACAACTTATCGATCTTGGCTCTCTTCTTACTTAACTTTCTAGCCTTCTTTCCAGTGAGCTTCATCTCGGTATTCCTTTTTCCATTCTGATTTTTGTCTTCTCTTGACCTAGTCACTTCACGTTGTTGAGATTATTCCCTAGGGTTCTAGGATAATACTTATTCTTTGTCTGGGATAGGTACTTCAATATTCTGTGGATCCTGTAGTGTTCTTGCAACTTCTACATATAGGTCTCTAGTGTTAAATCGATAAGTTCTCCTGTTCTTCAATCAAGTGTACGATCCTTCTAGTCATGAAATATTTTAATTCTTTCTTCTTCTGCTCCAAAACTTCTTCTTCTTCCTTTTGTCTGGCTCGATCTCTATCAATCCAAGGTTTTCCTAATAACATGGTAAATGGGGTGTTGTCCTTGATAAATTTAATAATCTCAAAATCTTCTTCTGTCAAAGTTCCATTAACATTCATAGGTATGCGAGCGAGCTTTCCACATAGGTTTATCATCTTTCCTTTGAATAAACCTATTCCTCCTAATGAAGGGATCATAGGAGGCTTCCCTATAGCTTCCCAAGTTCTCTTTGTCATGATATTCACCTATGTTTCCTTATCTAGAACATAGTCAATGTCGAAGTATTCTATTCTTGCTTCAATGCATTCTTTTTCCTTGAAGATCTCTGATAATCTGACATGTCGGTGGTCATTCAAGGTTTCTTTCATTTGTAGCAATACTTTCTCTTATTCTTTCTAGGGTTCTTCTATTTTTGGATCTGCCTTAGGGTTTTCTTGATTCAGATTCATTCCTTCCAGCTTAGCAATCATTCTAGGGCAATCCAACACTTCATGGTCCATAAATTTACAACAAAGACAACTAGGTATTTTCCTAGGGCATTCCTTAGCAAGATGTCATGGTCTTCTGCAACTGTAACTAAGGGTTAATCCTCTCTTTCATTTAAGTGATCCCCATCCTTTCCTGTACTGCGCACTAGGCTCATAGGAGCTAACCTACAAAAAATTCTTTCTAGGATCCTACATCCATTTATTAGTCCAAACATTCTTTCTATGCATAGGTATAACATATCTTTCACTATTCTTATCAGATATACTCATATCAAACCTTCTTTCATCTATTAGTGCCCTAGTTTTCAATCTAGTACATAATCTATCAAGCACACCTAGATCCATACTTTAGATTTTTTTTTTTCAATTATCTTACTTTTTCAGAGCACAAAGCTTCTAGATCTAGAACTTTTCACTACTCTTACCTTTATCAAAGCACAGATCTTACAGATATTACCTCTTTTCTTCAGATCTAACATTTTTTCTTGGCACAAAGCTCCTCAGGTCAAGTAGAATGCTGCGCACTGGGGAAACAAATCTATGCACAAAGATTTCACAATCTCAGGTCAAATTTTTGCACAAAGATTCTTCTTTCTTAGTTCCCAATAATCATAGTTTCATGTCCGATACTGCGCACTTCAGCAATATATCTATGCACAATTTTTTTTTTCTAGTTCCCAACAATCACAGTTTCAGTGCCGACATTGGAACCATTTGTTGGCACAGGGGCAGACCCAGGGTTCAACGCTACAACAACGCACCAACAAAACCCTAACTACTGGCCCTTTCAGCAACACTTGCGAAGCAGATGAAGTCTCACCTGAGGTAGAGGCAGGGGTGGTTGCAGGACTCAAGTGTCTACAACCTTAGCTGTGACACAGATCTGTGATTATAATACTTAACAAAGCACTTAGCATCAACAATTCATCAATATTCAACCAATAAATACTGCGCAGATAGAACATAACATCACATCATTCACTTAGATCTGATGTATTTAAGCACTTTATCATGAACATGTAGTTTATATCTAGCATATCAAGAACTAAGCACATTCATATAGATCAGATCTAACATTATTACACATCATTAGCACAAAGCATAAGAAGATTTATCTATCTCTATCAAAGCACCTAGCAGGAGAAGTTATAAATACATTAAGACAAGCACAAAGCGAAACAACATAGTGTTTACATGGTTCACCCCCACCTTGGGGTTACGTCCACCAAATATTTTTCTTTATTGTCTTCAATCAATCGGTTACAAGAACAGAGCCTCAAAACCCTACTTCGCCCAGGATAGGAGATTTGCGCACCTCGCTAGATCCTCCTTCCTTGCGTTACAACACAAAGCACTTCACTTCCTTTTACAATAACTTGCACCTGGCTCTGCAAGTCTCTCACAATATGCACAAACCATCTACAAACCATACTTGCACTTAGCACTTAGCTTATCAACCTTACATCACATAGATCATATCTCTTCTATATTGCCTAAAAATCTATATATACATTACAAAATAGGCCTAAACATGGGTAAACCTATGGGCTAACATCCCATGCCCGTTACATAATCCAAAAAACCCAAAAAAGACCCAAAAATGGGGCAAGATCTCGTGATCTCCACTTCATCTTGCACTCCTCCTTCGACAGGCTGTTGAAGTCCCAAAATAGGTCAAACTTGACTAGATCCATCAAAACTTGGTCTAGGGCCAATGACAAGCCCTTGAACCATCGAAATAAGGGACCTATTCATACCTGCATATGAATCAGGAAGATAATCATGCTCTAGAACATGCAATATCCCTCTTGGAGACTAATCACAACAACTCCAATACTGCTATACTCATTGGACTATCATCCACCTTCAACCTCAAAAATTTCTCACCTTCACCTTCATACTTGAAGGCCAACTGAAACCGAGCAGGAACTTAGTTTCTCCCTCACCTCGCTAACCACCATGCCCCCAATCGCGGGGTGAGGCTCCTCCCGAACCCCCTTCATTCATGGGGCATCCCTCAAACCACTAATAGAAGTGTGCTAGGCATACTTGCATATGAATCACAAAGATAATAAGGGTCCGCAAGCAACAATATCCTACTTGGAGACTGATCACAACAACTCCATTGTTGATGTACCTGCTGGACTATGATCCATCTTGGACGTGGAAATTTTCTCATCTTCACTTTCATGTTTAAGGCAAACCAAAACTGAGTAGGAACTCAGTTTCTCCCTAGCCCCGCTATCCCCCATGCCCCCTAGCTAGGGTGGTAGGTTTCACTAGGACCCCCTTCAATAAGGGGCCAACCCCCGAACCCCCGTTAGAAGGGGGTTAGGCATACTTGCATATAAATTAGGAATATAACCAGGCCCCACAACCAACAATATCCCACTTGGAGACTGATCACAACAAATCTATTGTTGTTGTACCCGCTGGACTATGATCCACCTTGGACCTAGAAAGATTCTAATATTCACCTTCATGCTTGAAGGATAACTGAAACTGAGTAAGAACTCAATTTCTACCTGGCCCCATTGGCCCCCATGCCTTCCAGTTGGGGGTTAGGTTCCCTTGGGAATGCCTTCATTTGGGGGCCAGTAGCCAAACCCCCAACAAAAGGGGCTAGGAATACATGCATATGAATCAGAAATATAATCAGGCTCCACAACCAAAAATTTCCCACTTGGATACTAATCACAAAAACTCCACTGCTACTGTACTTGTTGGACTATGATCCACCTTAGACTTGAAAAATTTCTCATCTTCACCTTCATTCTTGAGGGAAAACTTAAACTGAGAAAGAACTCAATTTATCCCTGGTCCGGTGGCCCCCATGCATCCCAGTCACGGGGGGGGGGTAGGTTCATCCCAGAGCCCCTTCGTTTAGAGGCCAACCCCCAGTACCCCAAAAAAATGGGACTAGGAATACCTACATATGATTCAGGAAGATAATCATGCTCCACAACCAACAATATCCTACTTGGAGACTGATAAAAAAAACTCCACCGATGTTGTACATGCTGGACTATGATCCACCTTGGACCTAGCAAATTTCTCATCTTCACCTTCATTCTTGAAGGCCAACTGAAACTGAGCAGAAAATCAGTTTCTCCCTCGCCCATTGGCTCCCATGCTTCCTATCCGGTGGTGGTGGGGGGGGTAGTTTCCCCCTGAATCCCCTTCATTCACGGGCCAACCCATGACAAAAGGGGGTTAGGCATACCTGCATATGAATCAGGAAGATAATTAGGCTCCAAAACCAACAATATCCACTTGGAAACTGATCACATCAACTCCACTGTTGCTGTACCTATTGGACTATGATCCACCTTCGATCTGGAAAAATTCTCATCTTCACCTTCATTCTTGAAGGCCAACTGAAACTGAGCAGGATCTCAATTTCTCCCTAGCCCTGCTGGCCCCCATGCACCCCATCCCGGGGCATAGTTTACCCCAGACACTCTTCATTCAGGGGCCATTCCCCAAACCTATATAGAAGGGGGATAGACATACCTGCATATGAATCATGAAGATAATAAAGCTCCACAACTAATAATATTCCACTTGGCGACCGATCACAACAAATCCACTCCTGTTGTACTTGCTGGACTATGCTCCACCTTGGACTTGGAAAATTTATAATCTTCACCTTCATGCCCCACTGGCTCCCATTCCCCTCTGGTTTCCATTCCCCTAGCTGGGGGGGTAGGTTCCCCCCGAACACCCTTCATTCAAGGGCCAGCCCCCAAACCCTCGACAAAAAGGGGGATAGGCGTACCTGCATATGAATCATGAAGATAATAAGGATCCACAACCAACAATGTCCCACTTGGATACTGATAAAAAAAAC
>ML815040.1:154970-186304 GCA_009831015.1 Picea engelmannii | reverse complement strand
TCATGCCAAGCAACCATGTCTCAGCATCTTCCTCCTTCTTATGCTCTCCATCAAATGTTGGAGGTTTAATTTTATTCATCTCTCCTTTCAATTCCTCCCTTCCATATTTTTTATGTTTTCTGGTAGGTGATGGGCTTGAACTGCTATGTGTCTTACTGCCAGAACATCTTTGGGAGCGACTGTGATGTCGGCTACCACTCCTCAACCTGCTCCTTCTCCCATGAGTTCTGCGACTCTCCGGCGTACTTGAGTCTCTTCCTTTCTCAAGTTTCTTCTCTATTCTTTCCAGACTCTGCAAGAATCTTAAGTTTAATTTCCCTTGCCGATCCTTGACTTTCATGAGCTTCCGGCTATCAGCTCGACGCTCCTTGGCCTCTCTTTGTAATCCTTCAATGATTTTCATCATATGTCCTTCCTTATCCATCTCTTTTCCATGCCCATTAGAGTTCGATCCTTCGATTCCCTGGTTAACATCCTTTCCTTCTTGTTTGTCTTCCATTTCAGGGATAATTTGCATTCTTCCCCACTCCATACTTGGCGTTGATTAACTTGGAGTTTTGGCCTCTGTTGTATTCTGAACACACACTGTGCAATCCAATTCAAAATTGTCAGGCCATTAAACTTCATGAATAACCCACAACATTCATAACTAATACGAACAAGACTGAAAGACATTTCAACTTCACAAGTTTTCTATACTCTGTCTGGCTCTGTGTTTTTCGGGTGTCCAAAACTTCAAGTTTAATTAGTTTGGGACTTCAAGTTTCAGAGTTTCGCAATTTCTGATGTCGAGGTTTATTGCCTTCTCAGATTCCCGATCTCCGATAAGCCCCTTTTTATGTGTTAGCCCTCCTGAGCCTAGCTCCTGACTCATATGACCATGCGCCCCGACCGTGGTCATTTCCCTCTCGTGACTACTCCTATCGGAGTTTCGGCACTTGCGCTATCAACAGGCGCATGTCCTCGCAACCCCCGATTCTTCGATATTCCTTAGTCCTCCAAGCTAAGTCCTGGCCGATGTGACCGCTGACTCGTGACCCTGGCCTTATCCCTTATCGGGGTTCGGGGTTTCGCAAATATGAATGCGCCAAAACGCTTGACAGCGAAATCCCCGATTTCCCGATTTCCGATGGACTCCGAGCTAGAGCCCCACCATACAACCACACTATATGACCTCCACCTTACCCCGTCGGGTTTCGGAGGTTTCAATGTCAATGTTCAAACACTCACGAGATTCCCGATGGGTCCCAATCGTTGACTTATCAACAGTCCTTTTTCTTGTCACTAAAAATCTGCCACCTGTCCTCCTGATAGTCAGTGTGGCCCCACGTTCGTAGGCCTTATCGAGAAATCGCATATCGTGATTTTCTAATGCACGAAACCTTTGCTTCCTGGATCTCCGATATCCCGATTCCCGATATGCCGACGCGCCTTTCGCTTTAACCCTTCGTGGTCAAGTCAGGTCCATGTGACCTGCGTTGATATGACCACAGTCATATGCTTCTGTCGGGTTTTCGGGGTTCGGAGTTTCAAAGCGTATGACTCACTCGTCACCGGGGTTCCCGATTTCCCGATGAACCTCAAACACTGATGGACTTACTCCTTGTCGAGACTTTCCCCGATGACAGATCTCTGCCATGTGTCCCCTAGATAAACGGTCCCGATTTCCACCGGGTTTCGGGAAAAAAGGTCTCGAGTTCCTTATCCTTAGGAACTCCGATATGTCGCTTCTCGACTCTGCCCAGGCTGCTGACACCTGTCCTCAAAACAAACGGTTTAGATCTCATCACGAAATCGCGGATCGGGATTCCGTGTGACGAGATTTCTATGTGCTCAAGAACTCTGATTCTCCGATTTCCGACCCTCTCCAGGATTCTAACACGTGTCCTCCTTGGAATCCTACGGCTATGATCCCTTCGCCGTTTCGGCTTCTCCTCTACTCCTGAGGACTTAAATCCTATGCAACTTCTGTCAACTCGGACAGTTGACGGATAATCCCACAGGGATCTTACGACTCACGATCCTCCCGAGTTTAAACTCCTGTGCAATATCCAAGGCTTTAAACCTTGTGCACGTTCTCCAGATCTGACGGTTACAAGGGTTCGCCTACCCTTCTAAACAGATCTGACGGTTCTAACACCATTAGTGTAGAGACCTGTCTTCCTGTGGTCATAGACCATACCAGCTGCAATTTCATAGTACCGCTATACCTCCTGAGCTTAATAAAAAACTCGTCGAGTGTCTCATTGACGCTTCGGAGCAAACCAGGGTCCGAAATTGGTCCTCCAAACACAATTTCTCCTCTCACCCTTGGTCCAAAGACCACTCAATTGGCCCATCTAGGCTCAGTGTCGAAACCTTGGCTCTGATACCAATTTGTAGTGTACCCTTTCACTACCGAGGTTTCCAATCACTCTCAGTTTACCACTATACATGAATGATTACATAATTCATACTGAAATCATAAGCAAATGCTTTTAACATAATTAAACACACTCAAACTCAGAGTAAAATATATGGGTACTACTATAATTAAACCAGTCATAGTATTCAGCAGCACTTCTTTTACACACAGCGGAAAACATGATAATATATACAGCACAGTCGTGCCAAAACATGCTCAAAACATAATTCAGAGTACTTATCTTTTATCAGCTGTAGAAATCACCAACCAAGTGTAGGCCTTCCACGAACCTCCCAGCCTTAGACCACACTGTTCATCAGCTCAACAGTAGGTCACCCCTGAGCTGGGACCGAGCTCCACCCCAAGGCAAGAATCCTAGGCTAGGCTGAGGTTACAGAAAGATAACACATTCACATTCACCAGGAAGAAGCTCTCCCAGGAATCTCCCATGCTCACTACACACAGACCCTCATTCCCCACATGCCTGTTCCACCCCAGGAGAGTGCACCTTCTCTGTCACCTAGACAGTCCTTCGGCTACCAGTCTCCCTTACCTTGGGTTACAAGAACAGACCGGACCAGAATTCTCTAGGCTTTATGGCAGCTACAGGGTTCCTTCCAGGAGTTCTCTTCTCCCTCTGCGCACTCTCTCACCTGGAGGAGTCGCTCACAGGCCAACAAGCCTCACGCAGTCCAGTACTGCATGGTCACATCAATCCACAGGGAACACAGACCAAGGCTTCCCAAACTGGCTCGGCAATCACAGGATGATCTCACGGTGATGATTTCGGAGCAAGCTTCACGCACAGGCTAGCTCAGTTTTCCCCGAACCACCAGGGATTCTTCCACTCGAGTTCAACACAGGGAATTCTGGTTTAGGGAATGCGCTCTCGGGATTACCTAGAACGGGTGCAAACTCACAGCTCTAGACAGGGTAAACACGGTTTTCCTCAGGCAAACACAGCTTAACGGTTTCAGAGATGAATCAGGATATCCGGCAGAGGTCGTATTGGTTCAACGCTCAGAGGTTCAATAGAATGGAGGAGAGTCCCCACCCACGGTTCAGCTCAAGGCTTATATTTGCATGCACCAGGGTTGACACTTGTCACCCTGGGAACTGCATGTGTTCCATCCGTACGCTTTCCTCCCATCACTTGGGAACTCACGGGTCCTTCCAAAAGGACTTAGGATAAAAGAATGCGCACATGGATTTTTAGGAAATAATATTAAAATATTATTCCAGGCCTAAGCCCCCTAGGCTTAGCCCCTAGGTTCCTCACTCAGCCCCTTTTCCACCTTCCATCCCCTGATCCCTTGCCCACTCTGTGGGCGCTCAATCCCCCATCACTCATTCATCGTGGTGGGTCTGCAATGGCGGTATTTATATTTTATTAATTGACCTGCATACATACAAGTACATCAACAGGCTCCTGGCCTTCAACACTTAGGCTCCCTGGCCTAACAAACACATAAGCTTACAGCTTATACAAAACTTGGCTCACCAGCCTATAGAACATATTTACAATTCTTTGCATATAACATGATCTGTAACGGGGCTCGGCCTTGGGGACACTACATTTATGTGCAATAAGAAGTTCTTTACAAATAAAAGATTGAAGAGGAGCTTCAATATCAGAAAAGATAAATACTCAACGCCACATATAATCCTCTATAGATACATTCATATCTCCTCACAAGAGAAAAGAGAGAATATTTATGATCATCTCAAAGAATTATAAAAGAGTATTGCAGTTAAAATGGAAGGTGATTTGATAGGTCAACCTCAAATATCTCATACTTAAAACTCAAAGTTACAAGATACAGTCAAGATCAACGCTGAAAGTAATTCTTGGTGGAGTCTTTCTCATAAAAAAAAAATTGTGGACTCTTTCTCATAAAATATATCTAACAATATACAAAATTCATTTGACAGTCACATATATGGCTGCAAATTCTCCATGATTATATATGAAAAGTCTTGGAAGATTACTAGAAAAACACTTGAGAACTCAGCCCCATGATTGTTTCAAGAATACAAACACAAAGCTTTGAGAAAACGGTGTAGAAGAAGAAAAGAATGGAGAAGAATGAAAATCTTTGCTTGTTGATCAAAATGTTTATTACATAATTATGGTTGGTATGTCTCTCTCCTGCTCCTTTGAATTCCCTCTCAACAATGAATTCTGGAACTCAGGAAGTCTCTATTTTCCCTTTTTTAAGGAAATGCTCTTCTAACTACTTGAGTAGTTAGGGTTTTCCCTTTTTCTCTTTGAATTATTTTTTTATTTTTTAGCAAATCACTTTAATTAATAAAAATTGGAATCTCATTAATTAATTAAATTCATTGACATTCTTGCTTTAAAGTGGGCCCCAAAAATCTTTAATAAAAGTTTTTTAAATAAACTTTTATTTCGAATAATTTTTAATTTGTTGCCTCCTTTAAGAGATGACTTTGTTTTAATTTTCTGGTAAGTATGTGGATATTTTCAGCCATTGAAACCACTTCTGAGGTTATCTTCATCATATTATATTTCCAACGATATAAAATTTTCTCAAATTCGTCGCCCGGATCTCAAGATATGAGCTCGTGAAGTTGAGTTGTCATGCAGGCCCATTAAAAATGAATCTGACTGATATTTTAATTTTTGGGAAAAATGTAGCAACCTTCAGCCTTTGAAACCTATACCATCCTCTTCTACGTCGAAATATCTTTCCAACGGTATAAATTTTTCACCATTCCGACACTCGGATCTAAAGTTATGGCCTTTGGAAGGTTAACACTTAGCCACAGTCGATCAAAATTCATGGGCAAATCTAGGCCCTTCGATTAAATTTTGTCTAGCCATTAGTATATAGCCATGTGTATCCAATTAATTGGCTGCCATGTGACACCATTCTTTGATCTCCATTAGGCACTAATCCTTGATCGCCATGTGTCATGATCTTAATGGATGCCAAATGTAACAATCTTAATGGTTATGAATTAAATATATAAAAAAAAAGTTATGAATTAAATATTATAAAATGGTCCAGGTATATTTTTTTAAAAGGGGAGGAAATGAGAGTATAAGGAAAAAGGGAAGAGTGGGTAGTTAGAGGGGGTATAAATGTAGGTGGTGGAAGAGGGTAGGGAGAAATGTAGGGAGCGGAGTGAAGGGGAGTGACGTAGGGTGAGGTGAGAGTGTCGGGGGCGGACGTGAAGAAATGTGAGGGGGAAGGGAAATGGAGTATGGCGAGTCCGACCGACCGACCACCATACTCAAAATAATTTTAAGTATGGGATGTGAGGAGCGGGGAAGGGTGAGGGATTGAGGGGGTAAAGTAGAGTGTCGCGAGTTAGGGAGGTGAGGGATGTGAGGGGGTTGGGAATAGTGGTTGTCTGGCCCCGCAAACCCGATAAAAAATAAATAAAATAAAGTTAAGTGTGAAAGAAAAGGAGAAGAAAAGTAAAGTGGAGTGGATACATAAGGTAAAATCTAAGTATGGAAGAGGTAAAGGAGACAAGAGGAGAAAAATTCAAGAAAAAATCTAAGTGTGGGAAAGGAGAAAGGAGGGAAAAGGGAAGTGGAGATAAAGAGTATGATGGGTGAAGAGCATGGCAGGTTTCCATGAGTGATAGATTGTTTTATGTGTTTTGAACTCATTACAAAAGGATTTTCAAGGGTCTTGAACCCGGAAAATTTAAATGCACTTCCAATAGATTATATTTATTCCACATGAAAAAGGCGTCATTTCCCACTTTAAGCTTTAAACCTGGATATATTGAGCATACGAACTTGGATTTCAAGTACAGTGGAAGATTTTATAACTGCATTTGAGCAATTATCTCTCTGAACAAAGGATATGTTTGATACTTTTTTCTGAGAATGATTTATTAGTGGCCTCAAGGATGACATACGAGCCCAAGTACTCATGACTCACCCCCAGACTTGGTTGGAAGCTACTCAACATGCCAAGGAAAACCAAGAGGTTGTTTTTTCCCAACACCGCAAACCTTCTTTCCCTCTATGCCCTTGCCCTTCTACTCCTGCCTCTCATCCCACCCCTCTCAAGATCCAAAAATTAACCTGGGAAGAAATGAATGAATGCTAACTCAAAGGTATTTTCTATAATTGTGATGAAAAATATTTTCTAAGGCACAAGTGTAAGGAATAGAAGTTGTTCATGGCCATCTCTGAGGAGGTTGTTGAAGATGAGATCGAGGATTCTCATTCATCTAAGCTACCTAAGCCAACTCATATCACTCTTCCATCTGATCCACCAGAAGTTGAACCGGTCATTTCCTTGAATGTGCTCATTGGCTTCTCTTCTCTCCAAAGCCTTAAGATAATTGGCTACATTAAAAACTAGAAGGTCATCATCCTAATTGACAGTGGTATCACTCATAATTTCATTCATCAAAGCATTGCTCAAGAAACCCATTGTTATATCCATGCAATCAACAAAATCATGATTTCCCATGGAGGTTCCATGAAATGTGGGGGGTGTTGTGAAAATATGTGTCTCCAAATTGGTGAGTACAACCTAAAATATCATATGTTCGTTATCAACATGGGTGGTTGTGACATTGTGTTAGGTGCAGAATGGTTACGCACTCTCGCTCCCATCCTCATGGATTTTAAGGAATTGACCATGCAGTTTCAACAGGATGACCAACAATATAAGTTCCAAGGCATCACAGCAGGCTCCCTTGAGATCATCAATCCCCATCGAATGGAAAATCTCCTAAAAAAAGGTCATTCCAACATTATTGCCCAACTCAATGACATTCAAGTAGTTGAGACACCATTTGTGCAACTTAACCTCCAATCTATACTTTCCAAACACCACACTATCTTTTCCACGCCCCATGGCCTTCCCCCTTCTGGTGGTGTTCATGATCATTCCATTCTTCTAGTTTCAGGCAGTCTTCCTCCCAATGTCTGTCATATCGTCATCCCTTTGTCCAAAAGAATGAAATTGAGAAAATTGCTCGACGCGGGTATCATCTTCCATAGTATCGGCCTCTATTATTCTCATGTGGTCATGATCCTCAAAAAATAAGGCATTTGGTGCTTGTGTCCCAACTTTTTTGCTCTCAACAAACTCACCATTAAAGACAAGTTTCCCATTCTTGTCATTGATGATCTATTGGATGAATTGAGTGGTGCCCACTACTTTACTAAACTTGATCTTCATTCTAGTTACCACCAGATACATATGAACGAGGTTGACATTCCCAAGATAGACTTTTAAACTCATGAGGGCCACTATGAGTTCTTGGTCATGCCCTTTTTCCTATGTAATGCCCCCTCCACTTTCCAAAGTCTCATGAATCATGTCTTTCGTCCTTTTCTCCGTCATTTTGTCTCAGTTTTCTTTGATGATATTCTCATCTATAGTAAAACAAGAAAAGCCCATCTTTCCCATGTGGATCAAATTCTCCATCTCCTTTCTCAACACCAACTTTTCCTCAAACAATCCAAATGTTCCTTTGGAGCCTCAGAAGTGGAGTATTTGTGTCATATTGTTGGAAAGGATGGTGTCATGGTGGATCCTAAGAAAATTGAAGTTATGCAGTATTGGCCTCACCCCAAAACTCTCAAGATTTTGCGTGGTTTTCTGGGTTTAATGGTTTATTATTGCAAATCAGTTAAGAACTATGGAAAAATTGTAGCCCCTCTCACTGCTCTCCATAAAAAGAGTGCTTTCTATTGGACTCCTGTAGTTGATCAAGCATTCCATTCTTTGAAAGAGGCTATGTGCACAACTCTTGTCCTGGACCTTCCCAACTTCAAAAATACTTTTGTCCTGGGATGTGATGCATCCGGGAAAGGAATTGGTGCAGTTCTCATGCAAGAAGGACGATCAGTGGCCTTCACCAACAAACAACTTTCGGATCACTATTTGGGCCAATCAATCTATGAAAAGGAAATTTTAGCTATTTTGCATGTTGTGGATCTATGGCGTTCTTATATATTGTTCCAACGCTTCCAAATTAAAACTGATCATCAGAGCCTCAAGCATTTTCTGGAACAACGAATTTCCTCCCCATAGCAACAAAAATGGGTCACCAAGCTATTTGTATATGATTATGAGATAATTTACAAGAAGGGAAAAGAAAATATGGTTGTTGACACTCTTTATCGAAAGAATGAAGACAATGGATCCCTTTTTTTCTCTCTCCTTCATTGTACCAGATTGGCTCCAAGATATTCATCAGGAATGGCTAGAAGACCCCAAAAATTTTGGCCTTATCCAACAATTGCAAGCCAATTCTCCAGTTTCTTCAAGGTACTCTAGGCACAATAATGAGCTTCGCTACAAAGGTCATTTGTATCTCAGCAAACAGTTGCAACTTAAATCTCAGGTGCTTTCAGAGCTTCATGCTTCCCCACAACCGGGCATTCAAGTTTCACCAAAACATATGAAAGGGTCAAACACTATTTTTTCTGGGATGGTACGAAACAAGACTTTTGCACCTTTGTGGTTGAATGTGATGTTTTTCAACGGAATAAGGAAGAAATAATCAAGACCTTGGGAACACTCCAACCACTCTCGATTATGTCAGCTATTTGGCAGGATATTTCTATGGACTTCATTGTTGGCTTATCTAAATCGAGAAATAAATCAGTCATCATGGTGGTAGTTTATCGTCTTTCCAAATATGCTCATTTATGTGCTCTCCAACAACCATCACAGCCTCCACACTGTCTCAAATTTTCATGGATAATGTCTTCAAGCTTCATGGCATGCCTAATTCTAATGTCTTTGACCGAGATCCCACTTTTACCAGCAATTTTTGGCAAGAATTGTTTCGTCTCTAGGGCACCCAATTGCATCTCAGCATTGCCTATCATCCCCATATTGATGGCCAAACTGAAGTTGTCAACAATTGTTTGGAAACCTATTTGAGGTGTTTTTCATCTGAACGACAGAATCAGTGGACTCGGTGGTTACCTCTCATTGAATGGTGGTACAACACATCTTACCATAGAGCTACTTGCATGACTCCTTTTGAAGTAGTCTATGGACAAAATCCACCGTCAACTCTCTCCTACATGCCAGGTGTATTGAAGGTTCAAGAGGTTGTCAACAATATTTCAATTCGTGAGGCCATTCTCTGCACCCTCAAAACAAATTTGGCCATGGCTCATAATCACATGAAGCAACAAGCATATCAAGGTCATTCTGAATGATAATTTATTGAAGGGGACCAGGTGCTTCTTATTCTACAACCCTATAAGTAGACTTCACTGAAAACGGACCACTGTCAGAAGCTTGCTCCCAAATTTTATGGTCCTTATACAATTCTCAAGCGAGTGGGGAAGGTGGCTTACCAGTTAGCTTTGCCCAGTCATTCTAAGATCCATCATGTTTTTCATGTCTCATGCTTAAAGAAGGTGATTGGTACTAAGTTCCAAACTCAAACTAGTCTCCCTAAGTTGGATGAAGAAGGTTCCATTTGGTTGCAACCACAAGTAGTCTTGGACCAACGCAAGTGTTGTCTCCGTCAGCACACCATCAAGGAAGTGTTAGTGCAATGGAAAGATACAACTTCCAAAGATGCCACTTGGGATCCAGGTACCATTCTGCAACAATTTCCTCATCTCAAGCCTTGAGAAAAAGGATATTTTTCAAGGGGGAGGGCATGCTAGGGGCCTAACCTCACTAACCCCTCACGTAGATAGAATAATATATTTCCATGTGATAAAGGTCGGCATTAGTTAATAACACCTATTTAATAAATTGGAATAAGTGAATGTAAGAATACCTAATAGAAGCTTCTTCTTCTAGAAGGATCTTCCTCTAGAATGATCTTTAGAATATAGAATTAGTATAAATAAGAGTAGGAGTCATGAGAAGTTTTGTCTTGAGAATTATTGTAATAGAGCATTGCTCTGCTGGAGGTTTCCCTCTCGAAGAGGCAAGTGAACATTGTTTCATATCAATAAAGGAATTATTTTGGTGTTGTGGTTTCATCTATTGTGTTGTTTCGTTGTTATTCTCTGTAATATTTCTATTTTTAGCTATTATAGTAGATCTGGTACCTTACAGAACCATCATCCTTTCTTGAAATGAGAACATCCAAGAAAGAAACAGAATTATGGGCTTCCAATTCCATTGTGAAATGGATATGTTTTGATTGACTATTTAGGTGCTCCACAAACTTGTTTAGGTTATCTCTTCCATGATTCCATTTTACATTTGTATCATCTACATACATGACCCACAAATCAAGTTTAACAAAGGATTAATCAATGGCCTTTTGTTCAAAATGCTCCATATAGATATATTCCACAACAAGGGATAGTGGAGACCCCATCGCAACCCCACAAGTTTGATCATAAATTATACCTTGGAAACTAAAAACTGTAGACCTTAGACAAACTTCAACCAATTTAGTTGTTTGCGAGTGAATTACTTTTTCAATCACAACTACTACTTCATTGATAGGTATCATAGTAAAAAGAGACACGACATAAAAACTAAGAAGGATGTCCTTATTCTACACCTTGAGATTCTTGATTTTGTTTACAAAATGGATTGATCCCTTAACATAAGAGTCTATGTTTCCAACCAACGATTTCAATTTATTTGCCAGGAATTTGGACAAAAGTTAAATGGGGGATCCAATAGTATTAGCAATAGGCCTAAGAAAAATGTTATGTTTATGAATCTTAGGTAGGCCATAGATTCTGGGAATGAGGGGGAAACTAGGTATGAGATTCTTCTTGATATCATCATCAAGGGATGACATCTTAATCAAAGATATGTGCTTCGATGATTACTTAGAGATTGGAGTTGATTTGATAATTGGTTCAAGTTTGTTGGAGTTGGTTTGATGATTATGGTCTTTGTTACTTTGATGTTGGTTCATTTCGGGTGGTTTGTTTTTGCTACTCACCAATTTTATTCAGTTATTTTATATTATATTAATGTGACTACATGTGTACTGTCTTTTTCAGATACTTTCCAAGTTATATAAATATGTTAATTTATTAATTGACAATGCATCTTTTGCATATCTAGCATATTGCAGTTGAAACACCACAAGGCTATGTGGTGCAACAGTCATAAATTTTGCATCAAACAGTTGGATGAAACCGGGAAAACTTCTTATAGTGGAATAACTGCAATATTCCATGTCATCAATGTTTCCTCTAGGAGTGACAGACATCCCCGAGAATCTGAAAATAGATATTATGGGTATCTGAATGATATACTTGAGTGTGATTTTAATTCCTTCAAATTAGTTATGTTCGATGGCCATGATAACCTACTTCCATGATGTTGTTTACATATTTCAATCCATACATTCATCCAGTCAAGATTGTTTGCAATGTATAAATGCAATGCATCCCAATCTTGAGCAACTGAATCAAAAAATCATAATTCACCAATATTAAATATTAGTTATAACCATGGTAAATATTAATAATTGATGAAATAACATATTTTAATATATTAATGAGTATGATCATATACACAAAAAATGAAAATGTATATGTATTAATATAAATCTCCACAATTATTAATATATTACCTCCCAACAGGTTCTCCTGATCTTCAAGTTTTTTTATGGAGTTCACATCCCAAATGAGATCCACTGCATGCATAGTTGGCGTTGCTAATTTAGGAAGATATTGACTAATATACACAGTGGATTGATATACCATATATCCCTCCACCATAGAACCCTTAGGATGTTCTCTTTGTCTAACCAAATCCTTCAATGATTTCAAGTGCCTCTCCACCATCCACATTGACCTTGTGTGTGTACAGGTCCACACATTTAAATCTCCTCAACTTGGTGTATGAGGTAGTGTTCTTGTGCATTGAAAAATGTTGGAGGTATATACTTTTGCATTTCACACATTAGCAGAGGAATTTCTCTCTTCCAATACTTATATCATCTTCATGGATTTCTTTCAATGACAACCATCTACATGAGATCATGACACAAGAAAATAACATGTTTCAACATAACATAATATATATTACATTACAAGTAAAACACATGTCATTAAGTACAACAAAAAATTGAAAGAACATTTTGCATATAAATCACAACTACTTACCTCATGTATTTTCCAAGATCATATATAACTTGTTTGGCGTTGTTGTCAAAGTTGTTTGGGAGAGATAGTGGTAGAACATATTGTAACAAAAAAAATGAATCGTTATTTGTTTCGTCCAAAGTAGGCAAAAAAAATAAAAAAAACTTAAAAGATGTATAAGGCCAATATATAAATATGTATACCAAAATTATTACCTTAATGAAGGTATGCCAATCATTTGTTTTTACCCCACCAAATTCACTTTTCTTTGTTAAGATATTATTTATGTTTGAAGAAAAACTCATGGGAAATTAAATTATTTGAATGACCTCTTTTACATCATTGCTTCGTTGCTCTGTTAATAACCATGGAAGGTTATTTCGGTCTTCGTCGCTATTTGATCGAACCACACTTCGCATTGCATGATTGGCTTCCTGAATGTCAGTACAAATTTTGACAATTTTTTCATTATCCCTCCTACCATCTATGATTTGCCATAACTTTTCTATCACATTCTTCCCGATATGCATTGTATCAAACAAATGAGCTATTTTTAGATCCTCATAGTAGGGAAACCTCATGAATTGAGTGGGATAACATTTCATTCCTCGTGGAAGCCCATTATAAATACCTTCATGATGGAGGCCTTCATGAAGCATAAAAGAAATCACAACAATAATTATCAAATACAGTAAAATAAATTCAATGATTAAAATAAAAATTCAAAACATTACATATATGATACATAAAGAAATTGTGTACCTTGACGATTTCTATTATATTCCAACCTCCATAGGTGAGGTGTCATTCTTCGTGGTTTTAAACCAATATCTTCTTTTCCATTGAAAATATGTTTTTCAGTAGTACGATACCTATGGTTCTTAGGGAGGAGGTGCCTATACTCATCAAAAACCACATTTCCTAAACTTTTTGAATGAAGATACTTCAACTTAGGACCACAAACTGGACATGCAAATTTACCCTTTGTTTGAAGACCTGCAATAGATGGATTAATGTCAATTATATGATTAGATTATTTAAAAATTAAACATGCAGCATGATATCGTTAAAAAATTATATAGTATTAAAGAGCAATAGAATGCTACATACCACAAAAATGTGTTAGTCCTAGGGCATCATGAATTGTCCATAAAATTATTCCACGGAATTTAAATTTCTTCTCCCCAATTGGCTTACAGATGTCATACATAGTGATGCCAGCCGATAACTTTAGTAGCTTGTCGATAAGAGGCTCGATATATACATTCATATATTTAACTTGATACTTATCTAATTGTTTGAAATTACACATAATTACTGCCATGATATGTATATATAAGTAAATAAATAAACAAAAGATATTATGCAAAAAATGAAACAAATGAAAATGTTACATTCAAAAAATTAATGTAAATAAATACCCGGAACAATCATTGTCAATAATTTGTGCTCCTTCTTTATTGACATCCAAGGAGAAATGTTATTGTTGATAACAAAAATAGGCCACACTGAGTAAATATACCTAAGCTCTCTGAATGGATTAACACCGTCAGTTGCCAATGAAAGCCTAACATTATGAGGTTCATCTTTGAAATCTGCCCATTTTTCTTCAATTTCCCTAAATGCATAACCATTCAAAGAACACCATATCCACTTTTGTTATGTGCATGGTAATCCATAAATTGTGCTATATTTTCACACCTGAACAATTGTTGCAAACATGGAATTATGGGAATATGACGAAGAACCTTTCGAGGCACCCTTTTTGTTACTTGATTGGTTCAATATCTATGATAAGATATTGCAGGCATTCTGTTTTCGAAGCATGTTGTCCATAATATATAATATGATCATTAGGACATGCATCTATAGTTGTATCATCCATTCTAATGTCTTTCATAATGGTATGCAAATCTTGAAATGTGCGAGGTAAAATGTAGTGTCTCCAAGATCGAACCCTTTGTAAGTCTGACGTATGAAATGAATTGTAAATATGTGTTATAGGCTGATGAGCCAAGTTTGTATAATCCGATGGGCTTATGTGATTGTTAGGCCAGAGAGCCTAAGGGTTGGAGGCCAAGGGCCTGATTTTGTACCTGTATGTATGAAACACATTAATAAAATATAAACACCGCCGCATGCAGACCGACCACGATGAATGAGTGATGGGGGACTAAGCTTCCACAAAGTGGGCAAGGAATTAGGGTCTGGAAGGTGGGAAAATGGGGCTAAGTGTTGAGCCTAGGGGCTTAAATCTTGGGAATAATAATTTAATATTATTCCAAAGGACACGTGATTAGCATTTTTTTATCCTAAGTTCTTTTGGAATGACATGTGACTTCCAAATGGAAGGAACGCGTGCTGAAGGAATGCATGCAGTTGCATGGGTGACAAGTGTCAACCTAGGCGCATGCAAATAAAAGGGTTGAGATGAGCCACATTGGGGGTTCGTCTTCCATTCCCGTCGACTGTTGCATGGGTTCCTCCTGCATTCCACCTGATCGTCTGAGCATGAACCCATCCGACCTTGGCAAGAGACCTCGTGCAATTCCAAAACCATGGGAAAAGTCTATGTTGATTTCTGGAAATATGAGACATCCTCTGTCTGAACAGATCGAGCCTATGTGTGGAATCTTTTTCCCCAAGCCATGTCTGTGAGACCATCCACCATTGTTGAACCTGTTGGAAATCCTGTGTCTGTTTTCCTCGTTGGTTGTTGTGGCCACGCAGTGCTGGATTGCATGGGGCTTGTTGGCCAGTTGTACAACACTCTCTCCAGGTGAGAGAGGTGATTGAGGTTGGAAGAATAGGTTGTTGGCCTGTGAGCGATTCTCTCCAGGTGAGAGAGTGCGCAGAGGAAGGAGAGAACTCCTGGAAGGAACCCTGTTGCTGCCACAAAGCTCATAGACTTCCGGTCTGGTCTGTTGCTATAACCCAAGGAAAGGGAGGTTAGCAGTCGAAGGACTGTCTAGGTGACAAAGAAGGTGTATACTCCTGGAGTGGAATAGGCATGTGGGGAAGGAGATTATGTGGGCAGTGAGCACGAGTGGTTCTTGGGAGAGAATTCCTTCCTTGTGACTGTGTGTTTTCCCTATAACCTCAGCCTAGCCTAGGATTCCCTGCCTTGTGGGTGGAGCTTAGTCCCAGCTCGGGGGTGACCCACTGCTGAGCTGACAAGCAGTGTGGTCTAAGGCTGGGAGGTTCGTGGAAGGCCTGGACTTGGTTGGTGGAACTACCATTATTTCAAAGATAAGTACCAGATGATGCTTAATTATGTTTCTATATCTCTAAGTATTATAATTATCATGTATTATGCTATGCATTTGGATTAATGTTAATTCCATGGATTATTTATGTTAGTAATAATTCTTATGCTTACTCTGAGCTTAAATGTATTTCTTGCTTAAATGCATGTGGATTATATAATGCTTGTATGAGTTATGTGAAAAGTGGTGTTACATAAAATATTTGACAATGGCAACAAAAATTCACCTAACAATCTACAACATAACAAATAACTAGTTAATGTAAAGAATATTAATCTTAAAAATTGCATTCTTATTTTACACATTAATTAACAATAAAAAAATAGAAAAAAGTCAACATTTATGTATATGAAATGAAACATATTACATAACTTAGGATCTGTGTCATACAAGTGTTCAACAAATTATTCATAACCTTTAAGTTCACTGGCAGCAATGTAGCGGAGAGAATATTTGCTCTTGAGCCTTCATAAAGTCGTTTATTTGCCTTTTATAATAGAGGTTCATCATAAATACCATCATTGTCCCCATCCTCATCTGGTTGAGCAAACAAATCTTGGATCATTTGATTTGTCCCATAATCTTCTTCCATGAGATCATTAACTTGATTTGTCCCATCATCTTCTTCCATGGGATCATTAACTTGATTTTTCCGATCATCTTCTTCCATGAGATGTTCATTTGCTTGATCATGTTCCTCAGCGTGTACAACATCATTTCTACTACTACTTGGTGCAATATTCTGCAAAAAGTTAGGGGGCAACTCTAACATTATAATTACAAACAATCATGCAAAATTAATGTGTATAACAAATATATATATATATATATATATATATATATATATAATTTTGTATAAAATCGGCAATATAAAAACAGATAATGAATATATACTAGCTAATTACCATGGGACGATATTCATTCGATCCCCCATCAATGTGCCCATATTTCCTACAATGTTTTTTAGCTATTTCTATTAAAATTCTTATGGGACATGTAGTGCAACATTTTTTGCAAAGGAAATAACCTCTACCATCACCCTTTTCACCCTCTTTACTTTTTTCCCACCTCTAATATTTTGCGACATTCTTTCGCACAAAAATATCATTTCTAAACAATCGTTGTTATAGAAAGATTGTCGCAATATCTCTAATTTGAAAAATATTTATATTTTTTTTTCGTCACAAGAGTGAAGAAGGTTGACCAAGTCAATGTTGACTTTGTCAAATATTTGGGTGATTGTTTGAACATTGTAACGGTCATCAGTGGATCATCACTCTTACGATGAACGTTGACCAAGTCAATGTTGATTTTGTCAAATAGTTGGGTGACTGTTTGAATAGTATAATGGTCATCATTGGATCATCATTCTTGTGACGATAAACAAATTTCATCACAAGAGTGATGGGAGTCCACCATATTCACGTGCATCACTCTTGAGACATACAGTTGTTTTCATCTCAAGAGCGACAAACGCAGGATAAATTTATAAAAAAATTGAAAAATTCAACTCTGTATCTTCAATTTTACGACGAAAGGGTACTTTCGTCATAAATTTTTCAATATGTAGTAGTGGAAGTGTCCACCTTCATCAACAACACTTTCTTTTCTTCAACCATGTCTCTCACAAAGTGATATTGAATATCAACATGCTTTGTCTTTGAATGATAAGTTGAGTTCTTCGCTAGAAAAATTGCACTCTAATTGTCACAATCTATCCTTATAGATTGTTGTACCAACCCAATACCTGAACACAATCTTTGTAACCATACTACTTCCTTACTTGCATGAGTGGTTGCCATGTATTCATATTATGTAGTTGAAAGTGCCATTACAACTTGTCTTTTGTTCATCCAACTGGTTTCTCCTCCAAATAGGTTAAACACATACCCGATTGTAGATCTCCTACGATCCAGATCTCCAACTCATTCTGCATCCACAAAGCCATGTATGTCCAACACTCTGTCCAATCCTGGTCTTCCTTGGTATCACAATCCATATCTAGTAGTGCCACACAAATACCTAAAAACCCTTTTCATTGTTGTCCAATGCTCCTTCCCTGGTTTTGACATATACCTGCTCAAAACTCCCACTGCATGTGAAATGTCTGGTCTAGTACAGACCATTGCATACATCAAACTGCCAACTGCACTCGCATATGGAACACGAGACATGTCCTCCTCCTCTTTCTGTGTCTTGGGACACTCATCCACAAATAACTTTACACCAACAAGAATAGGTACCTTGATCGGTTTACATTCCTGCATATTAAACCTCTGTAATATTGTCTCGACATATTTTCTCTAATTTAACCAGAGTTTCCTCTTTTTTCTATCTCTTTTAATTTCCATGACCAAAATGAATTTTGAAGCATTGATATCCTTCATGTCAAATTTAGAGGACAACTGAGTTTTCACATCCTAGATAATCTCCTTGTTGTTTCCTATCAGTAACATTTCATCCACATACAAGACCAAATAAATCAAATGATCACCAATTAATTTAAAATACACATAGTGATCCTCTTTGCTTCTTGTGAAGCCAAGTCCCGGCATATAAGTATCAAATTTTTGAAACCACATCCTTGGTGATTGTTTTAAACCATACATGGGCTTTTTCATCTTGCATATCAGCTCCTTCTTTCCCTTCACAACAAAGCCTTATGGTTGCTTTTGTTGGATCATGTTGCCATTGATGCCAATGGTTTGATTGATTGATGTCAATGGATTGATTTATAGGCTTGATTGATTGATAATTGATGAATAATGTATATGTATTTTCCTTGATGAGAATGATAGATGTCAAGTGGAAACCAATCGATGAAGATGGATCAATAAGTTATCATTGATATAATGCATAGATGAAGATGGATCAATGAGTTATCATTGATACATGATGAAGATGGATTCTTTGATATATGATGCATAGTTTGTTTGATGTAAAGATGACTCATTATTTTCTTGTCATGGTTGATAAGAAGTACAAATGGATGAACTCCAAAGTGGTCCCCTTATGGTGAAAGCCCTCACGGGAAGATGCTTTGCAGATGAGTTGTGGTTGAGAGAACCCATGCTTGTATGTGGAATAATGAGATGAAGATCATTGATTTTGTTGGTGAAACTATCCTAGATGGATAGTGCTTGTCATCCCATTTTCGGTGGTATGTGGAATGTCACGTAACTCATCACGGTTTGAGAGTTATGGCCCTACGAAGTTCAAGGACCCCGATATGATGGCTTGAAGCCCCATAAGGTCAAAGAAGTCAAAGTGCTTGAGAAGAAGAAATTATTATTTAAATGATAAAGTGAAGTGACAAAATCAAGAATGATTATTTAAATATTAAAGTAAGGTGATAAAATCAAGGAGGAATATTTAAATGATAAAGTAATGGAGAACTTTCTATTTATGGAAAGTGGTTAACCCTAAAATGAGGAAAATAGGTTAAGTGACCTAGAAATGGGACCTAGAAGTGGGTTAAGTGACCTAGAAGTGGCTTAAGTGATCTAGAAGATGAAGAGTATAAATAAGAGGCTAGGGTCTCTTGTGAAAAGTACATTTTGGGAGTATCTCTTGTGTATCTTTTGTGTGTATCTCTTGAGCATGATTGAAGATCTATTCTGAGAAAGAGAGCGTGAGGAGGATCTCATGGACGCATCAAAGTTTCAGCAATGTCTGAGATCTTGACGGAAAAAGTCTTAGAGCTTCAGAAACCCTATTTTTTGAGGTATACGTGGGATGTAATGGGCCAGGGCACGTACACATGTGGGTTGTATGAGGACAGGGCATATACAGTGGATAAAATCATGGAGATTTGTGTTTGAGCTGATGACTAGCTGTTGAAGACTGAAGTAGGTTCCAGATCTACATTCTTTGGACTCAGATCTGTCACTGAGACTCTGGTATGGTTATATTATTGTCTTGATGGATACTAGTGCTTGTTGTGTTGTGAATTCTTAGGGCATTCTTGGTATGACTGTTATGATGTGGTTTGAGTTGGTTGATGGAGTGAGCAGCACTCTTATGATTCAGTATTGATATGATGGCTATAGTATATTGGTTTTTTACACATGTTTGAGTGGCATTCATATTGTATGATTGAGAAGCATGAATAAGCTATTGGAGAGCTTGGATGTGTTGTGACTGGTTGGAGGTCAGTTTGGACAGTGAAAGATAGAAGAGAATGTAATTGTTGGATGCAGAGAATCTAAGCATGGGAAGCAAAGAAAAACCCTAGTTGCTCAGAAGTATACACATGTTTCATTATAGACTAGCCGCGTACATACGCTGGTTGTAGTGAGCCAGGGTGCGTACACACATGGGTTGCACTACTAACAGGTTGCGTGCCTGTGACAGATTGATATCTGTGGAGGATTGTTGCCTCATCTCAGTTGTTGTTGAGGATGTAAGTTGAGTATTGCATATAGAGCTGGTATTCTTGTAGAGTTGTACTCTATTCAGTTGTTGCTGATAAACCCCAAGGATTGTAGTCCGTAATAAAAAGAAAATTGTACATATATATTGTGTTCTTTTTGTTCCTTATGGTTATGACTTATTGATGATATATGTTGTTGATATATGTTGTTGATATATGTTCACATCTAACTGGTTATAAATGACAGCAATGAGTAATGAGTAAATGTTGAATGCTAACTAATGAGTTTTGTGTAAGAGTGAAGCTTTTGAAAAAGATCCCCACACTCATTCACCCCCCCCCCCTCTAAGTGTGGTAGGTGTGTCCAACAATTGGTATCAAAGCAGGCCTTCACTATAAACCTTAACAAGCTTGAAGGAGATCCATGGATAGACAAATGGATGATGAAGTTCCAACCCTTGATGAGGAAAATTACTCTACTTGGAGAATAGAGATGAGAGAACATTTGATGGAAATGGGAATAGCTATTTGGAAGGAAGCTATTGATGGATCAGTTTCCCTAAAGAACAAGTCAAAGTTTACAGCTCAAAGGGAAGGAAAGAAGAATGATGCATTGGCTCTCAAGACCATTCTTAGTGGACTCTCAAGCCCTATCAAAGAGAGCATGGGACAATGCACTTCCACCAAGGATCTATGGCTAAATCTAGATGATACATATCAAAGAAAAAAGAAAGACCTTGAAGACAACTCCATCAAGAAGAATGAAGGTAAAGAATCTCCAAAAACTCTTGATTGCATTATTTCTAAATGTGATGTTGGTAAAATGGAAGATCTTGAAGACATTCCAAATGAAGGCAAAGAATCATGTGATGATGTTGGCAAAAAGGAATATCTTGAAGACATTTCAAATGAAGGTAAAGAATATCCACAAACCCTTGATTACAATAATTCAAAATGTGATGATGTTGAATTTTTCTTTACTAGTGAAGAAGATCTAGAAGTAGTTTGGATAAAATCAGTTGATAATTATCCCATGGAAAAGGTAGAAGAAAAACTATTGGAGCTTAAGGAGAAAGTTGAAGAGGGTCTATATGAATATAGCAATGATCACTATTATATAGACTATAGCTATCTTTCGGATAACACTAAGAATTTTCTTAAGAAGAGTCAAAAGTACATCTTGAAGTTAAAGGAAATGCTCAAGGAACAAAAGGAGAGTAATAAGACTCAAGTAGATGAAAAGGAAGAAGAGACCACAAGACTAAAGAATGAAAAAGAAGAAAGGGAGGTAGATGATGATATTAGCAAATGTTTTGAAACTATTTTCCATCTCAAGACCCAAATTGAAGAAGCCAAAAGGATAGAGGAACTATTGAAGAATCAAATAAATGAAAAGGAAGAGTGATGTTGTAAGTTAGCAGCTGAAATTGTTGATCTTAGAAAGAAAGTGGAGAAGTTAAATAAATTCTTGAATAGCTCACTAATCTTGAATGAGATCTTGGAAAGTCAAATATCACCATATGATAAATCGGGTCTTGGATATAAGAAAGAAGCTACACATGTTGAAGCAAACACCTCAAAGAAGCATGAGGTAAGTCCCTCTAAGAAGGAAGAAAATGTTGCAAATAAGCCATCTACACAAGGCAAAGAAAATTTCAAAAGAACAAAGCAAGGAAGACATCAAGAAGTTATCCTTGGGACACCAAAGCAAAGGTATGAAAGTATTTTTCATGGGCATTGTTATTCATGTAATGGATATGGTCACAAATCTTTCGAATGTAGATCTTATGAAAGGAGATATAATGGAAGATTTTATAACACCATGAGGTGTTGGAGATGTGATCAAGTGGGACACATTGTTGTTCAATGTAACACCATTAGATGCTACAGATGTAGTCGATTTGGACACAAATCCTAGGATTGTTGGAACACAAGAAGAAAGTCCATGATGAGGACTTCACATAGCATGACTAGAAGAAGGAATTAAGTAAGGAAGGGAGACATCTTTGAAAATATGGATGCTTAGAGCTCAAGTTCTGAGAAATAGGGACACCTTCAGAAGTGGGTGAAGAAGACTGAGCAACCAAAACAGAATGGAAGACTAAAGGGAAGCTCAAGTATGTCATCTACTGAAGTGTACGCAGGTGACAGTGGTAACAGTCACATACATACGCAGGTTGACCTTGAATAGGTCGTGTACATACGCGAGCTGTCTTTGCAGTAGGCCGTGTATATATGGTAAAGCCTTGGGAAAAAGGTAATGCACATGGGTTGCAGCTTGATGTAATGGTATAACACTCTGTTGCAAGGTATGACATTATTTGTTGCAGGTTCAGACATTGTTTGTTGCAGTTTTTCATGATTCTATATTGAATTATGTAATGTGATGATAAAAATAATGAAAGGCCATCTTGGATGCATGGCACTAACCCATGAGTATGGATTGAGGCATTTTATGTTGAAGAACAATGCTAGTTATGATAGTGAAGTTATGGCACCTTGGTTACGTGATATATCTTGAGATATCATTGATCTATTGAAGCATACTACTAGTACATGTGTTGATGGATGCTTAGTATTTGTTGTAGTGAATGGAGAATTGACGATGATCTGTTTGTGTACATGGATGGTACATATTTTGAGTTTCATGGATATATCTTATGATGTATTATTGGAAGCTTACTTGTTGGAAAACTTGATGCATGCATTTTTCATATGGATGGGCTACATATTGGACATGTAGTTGGTGAGTTGATGAGGTGATCATGTTGTACATCATTGATGATCTATAGTTGATGCATGATTGGTAGAGGCACCTACTAGCAGTTTGGTTGGCACATATTTTATGGAGGATTTGGCATACATGTATGAGAATTCATCATGTTGTGGTATTGGTGCATGGTTGATGTACTTGCTTGGTACCAGTGTTGATACACGTTGATATGCATGTTTGGTACACTCATAGATGGCATATGCTTGATGATAGTACACCATCTATCATCGGTATTACTTGATTAGCACAACAAATTGGCATTTGTTTGAGATACATGGTTATGACACTTTGAGGCATATTGGTAGATGCACATTGTTTGGCATATTGGTAGATGCACATGGTTGGCATGGTTGGCATATTGGTAGATGCACATGGTTGGCATAACTGGTAGATGCACATGGTTGGCATAATTGGTAGATGCACATGTTGGCATATGGTTGATACATTCCATGGATGATATCTTATGGCACATTGTATGGTATTGATGTACATGGGTGTTGTGCATGGTGGGCACACATTTTGTTACAAGATGTACTTGGTTGATATTTTTCTCATGATTCTCTATTTCATTATTGACATATCATTTCTTCATGATGTTTGTTATTGCATAAGTTTGATGCATGTACAGGTCCAAGGATCATCATGTGGTAGCATATTGCTCATCTTGCAGATAGGGGGAGACATACCCATAGGGGGACTCATTATTGAGCATGATTCTAGGAGGAGATATTTATAAGATTCATACCTAGAAAAGAGCCCTATATTTGAAGAAAGAGCATAGAGGCATAATTCCAGGGGGAGCGATGGTAACAAGGGGAGTATGAGCAATGTATCTTCAGCATCGCATCAGAGTGATATCCTTTGTTCAAAGGGGAGAGATTATTTAGAGGAAGATCTAAGGAATTCATACAAAGGGAGCAGCCCCAAGAGGAGAATATCCCTTTTCCATTGATGTCAAGGGGGAGAGATGATCACATTGATTTGATGTGATTGATGTTTCGTAATGGGGAGAGATAGTCATATTGATATGACTCATTACTATTGATGTAGAGCATGCATTGTCTACTTGTTGACATCAATGATTGGTCTTGACATCAATGTCGGTATTACCATCAATGCCAAAGGGGGAGAGTGTTGGATCATGTTGTCATTGATGCCATTGGTTTGATTGATTGATGCCAAAGGATTGATGTCAAATGATTAAGTGATTGATTGATGTCAATGGATTGATTGATAGGCTTGATTGATTGATGATTGATGAACAATCTATATGTATTTTCCTTGATGAGAATGATAGATGTCAAGTGGAAACCAATTGATGAAGATGGATCAATAAGTTATCATTGATATGATGCATAGATGAAGATGGATCAATGAGTTGTCATTGATACATGATGAAGATGGATTATTTGATATATGATGCATAGTTTGTTTGATGTAAAGATGACTCATTATTTTCTTGTCATGGTTGATAAGAAGTACAAATGGATGAACTCCAAAGTGGTCCCCTTATGGTGAAAGCCCTCATAGGAAAATGCTTTACGGTTGAGTTGTGGTTGAGAGAACCCATGCTTGTATGTGGAATAATGAGATGAAGATCATTGATTTTGTTGGTGAAACTATCCTATATGGATAATGCTTGTCATGCCATTTTTTTTGGTATGTGGAATGTCACATAACTCCTCACGGTTTGAGAGTTATGGCCCTACGAAGTTCAAGGACCCCAATATGATGGCTTGAAGCCCCATAAGGTCAAAGAAGTCAAAGTGCTTGAGAAGAAGAAATTATTATTTAAATGATAAAGTGAAGTGACAAAATCAAGAATGATTATTTAAATATTAAAGTAAGGTGACAAAATCAAGGAGGAATATTTAAATGATAAAGTAATGGAGAACTTTCTATTTATGGAAAGTGGTTAACCCTAAAATGAGGAAAATAGGTTAAGTGACCTAGAAATGGGTTAAGTGACCTAGAAGTGGGTTAAATGATCTAGAAGATGAAGAGTATAAATAAGAGGTTGGGGTCTCTTGTGAAAAGTACATTTTGGGAGTATATCTTGTGTATCTTGTGTGTGTATCTCTTGAGCATGATTGAAGATCTATTCTGAGAAAGAGAGCATGAGGAGGATCTCATGGACGCATCAAAGTTTTGGCAATGTCTGATATCTTAACAGAAAAAGTCTTGGAGCTTCAGAAATCCTAGTTTTTGAGGTATACACGGGCTGCAATGGGCCAGGGCGTGCACACACATGGATTGTATGAGGACAGGGCGCATACAGTGGATAAAATCATGGAGATTTGTGTTTGAGATGATGACTAGTTGTTGAAGACTGAAGTAGGTTCCAAATCTGAATTCTATGGACTCAAATCTATCACTGAGACTCTGGTATGGTTATATTATTGTCTTGATGGATACTATTGCCTGTTGTGTTGTGAATACTTAGGGCATTATTGGTATGACTGTTATGATGTGGTTTGAGTTGGTTGATGGAGTGAGCAGCACTCTTATGAATCAGTATTGATATGATGGCTATAGTATACTGGTTGTTTACACATGTTTGAATGGAATTCATATTGTATGATTGAGAAGCATGAATAAGCTATTGGAGAGCTTGGATGTGTTGTGACTGGCTGGAGGTCAGTTTGAACAGTGAAAGACAGAAGAGAATGTAATTGCTGGTTGCAGAGAATATGAGCATGTGAAGCAAAGAAAAACCCTAGTTGCTCAGAAGCATACGCATGTTTCATTATAGACTAGCCGCATACATATGTTGGCTGTAGTGAGACAAGGCGCATACACACATGGGTTGCACTACTAATGGGTCGCATACCTATGACAGATTGATATCTGTTGAGGATTGTGGCCTCATCTCAGTTGGTGCTGAGGATGTAAGCTGAGTCTTTAATATAGAGATGGTGCTATTATAGAGTTGTACTCTATTCAGTTGTTTCTAATAAACCCCAAGGATTGTAGTCTGTAATAAAAATAAAATTGTACATACATCTTGTGTTTTTTGTGTTCCTTGTGGTCATGACTTATTGATGATATATGTTGTTGATATATGTTGCTGATATATGTTCACATCTAACTGGTTATAAATGACAGCAATTAGTAATGAGTAAATGTTGAATGATAACTAATGTGTTTTGTGTAAGAGGGAAGTTTTTGAAAAAGAGCCCCGCACTCATTCACCCCCCTCTAAGTGTGGTAGGTGTGTCCAACAACTTCATATATATTTCTTCTTCTAGATCCCCATGTAGGAATGTTGTCTTCACATCCATCTATTCTACTTCAAAATCAAATGCAGCAGCAATAGATAACATAAATCTTATAGAAGTAAACTTGGCAACAAGAGAAAAAATCTCACCAAAATCAATTCCCTCAACCTGGGAATAACCCTTTGGTACTAATCGAACTTTGTATTTCTCCACTTTTCCTTCTATTTTCAGCGTATTTTTAAATACCCATTTGTTGCCAATGGGATTTCTTCCATTCGGCAACTCCACTAGATCCCAAGACTCATTCTTATCCAAGGATTACATTTCTTCATCCATGGCCTTTTTCCAGAGCTTTCCATCCTCTGAATCCACTGCCTCCCTAACAGTTCTAAGATCATCATCAGTAATAGACAAAGCAAAACTTGAACGGAAATCATATGGAGTGTACCTTTATGGTATCCTTCTTTCTCGAACCGATCTCCTCAATACTGGAGTATGAGGATCTTCTTCTTCTTATTCATGTTCTTCTGTAGAGTCTGATTCATCATCCTTTAAATCAAACTGAATTTTATCTAGTTCTTCCTTACTTGGTAGGACTTCCTGTTTAATAAACATCCTTCATTTCTCTAAATATTGTATCTCATCTATACACAACCTTCTTAGTTCTGGGTTCCAAAGCTTATAACATTTGAGACCATCTTTATACCCAATATAGATACATTTTCCAGCCTTCTTACTTAGCTTACTCTTGTTTTCCTTTGGAACATGAGTATAGACCTCACAACCAAATACCTTGAGTTGTGTGAGAGAATTTTTCTTACTAGTCCATACCTCTTCTGGAGTCTTGTCATCCAGTGTTGATGAGGGTGATCTATTGACCAGGTAACATGTCGTACCCACTACCTCTGCCCAGAATTATTTCCCTAACCTTGCACCACTGAGCATGCACCTTTCTTTTTCCATCAGTGTCTTGTTCATCCTTTCTACAACTCCATTCAGCTAAGGTGTATATGAGGTAGTCTTCTTCCTTGTTATACCGCACTTATTACAGAATTCTTCAAATTCATTCCTGCAGAACTCTCTGCCATTATCTGTCCTCGACACCTTAATTATTTTATCTATTTAATTCTCAACAAGAGCCTTAAACTCTTTAAAATTGTCAAATACTTCAGATTTCTTCATGAGGAAATATATCCAAGTATTCCTCGAGAAGTCATCTATAAATGAGACATAGTACACAAATTTTTCCAATGATGGAACCGACACAGGTCCAAGCACATCACTGTGAACTAGTTGTAAAATTCCTTCTGCCCTCGTTGCACCAAAGGGGAATCTTACCTAATTCTGCTTCCCATTTACACAATGTTCAAAAAAATAAAAATCCAGAGAGCAGATAGACATACCTTCAACCATACCTTTATCATGTAGTAGTTGAAGACTCTTCTCTCTTAGATGCCCTGGTCTTTGATGCCACAGCATAACCTTTTCTCCAGAGACTGTAGGAGTTCTTTCTTCTTCAACTCCAATATCAAGAACAATGGAGCTATTACACCCATCACTAATTGTCCTTCCTTGCATCTTATACAGAGTTCCAAACTGAACTTCCTTCAATAGCACCATTGCTCCTCGAACCATCCTGCAGGTTTCCTTTTCAAATATTGTTTTTACCCCTGCATCATCCATTTTGCTTACAAAATCAAATTTTTGGCCAATCCTGGGATGTGCATAACACCAGGTAGTGTTATAATCCTTCCATCTATGAGTCTCAACTTGAATTTTCCTTGACCTATGATTCTAGTTGTCGATTCATCACCTAAGAAAGCATTACCTCCACCATACCTTTTATATTCACAGAACCACTCCCTATGGGAAGTCATATGAAAGGATGCACCTGATTCAACCAACCATGCCTCATGATCAGCATGTGTGCTTGAAGAAGCCAAGTACACATCCCCTCCTTCTTCCTTGGAGTTCTTTTCTTCTGTAGAAGGAGATTCTTCAGATCCCTTCTTTTTCTCAACTTTGGATCTACATTACTCCTTTTAGTGCCCTTCTTTTACACATCTCCAGCATACCTTTACAAAATTTCCAGGAGACTTAGATCTTCCCTTAGACTTAGATCTCCCACTTGAGGACTTAGATCTATTTATTTCTTGGGAGCGTCCTCTTGCAAATAATCCATATGTGCTATGTCCTTCCATTTTCTTCTGTCTCATCTCCTCTGACAACAAGAATGAGAACACTTCATCAAACTTCAAGGAAGTTGTATTACTACCTATGGCCATAACCAGACTATCCCACAATTCTAGTAAAGCACACAGTAAACTGATACACTTATCTTCATCTCAAATTTTAATCCCAATGGATACTAACTGACTTATTGTAGCATCCTCAGCATTCGACTGTTGGGCTATGCCACACGAAACATTTTTTGAATTGTAGACAAAATTTAAAGCATACAAATACTATGAAAATGCCCAGATTCATACAGCATAATAATAAAATACACATGCATCATATATAGGAAAAATCCATAAAAGCAAATGCATAAATAAGGATGCAACATGTAAATTCACACACAATTGACACTTATCTTTGATAAAAATACCACCAACTATGTGCATACCTTCCACGCTCCTCCCAACCGTAAACCACTCTACTCAAAACTCTCAGTAGTGGGTCACCCCCGAGCTGGGAATAAACTCCACCTAGTAAAGGAATTTTTAACCAAGTTGATGTATCTCAGGCAACAAGAAAAAAACTCTCTCACAAATGCCAACTCAAACTGACAGTATACAATCCCTCATTTCCCACATGCATGTCCCACCCTAGGAAATGTTCCCCTTCTCTTCTCAAAAGTCCTTTGGCTTCCCCATTTACTTTCCAGGGCTTCAGCAACAGGTCGGACAGGAAGTCTTAGAGCCCTGTCGTTGCAGTTTGGCACCTTCGAGAAAACAATTCCCAGCAATTCTCTCACCCAGAAAGAATTTCTCATTGGCCTGAAAACCCGCCTTTTAAATATCCCATGGGCCTGACAACCCGCATCTTCAATCCAGGTCTTAAGTTAACCAGGTACAGGTATGAATACAATACTGGTTCAGGTAAGGTACACGTACATTGCTCGTGACATAGAGCTATGGTAGGCACCTGAAATTTGTGAGTGAAGGAATGAAGGAATGATGGAATGAATGGAAAATGCACTAAGTCCAAACTCTTTCTATGCGTGTCCCTAATTTTACACTTGTTAGGTTGAGAGCTACTTTGATCCGAAATCGGATCCAGAAGCCTGATAGGGCTTGAAAAATGCTCAAAAATGAAAGTGCTCGGAATGTGACAAAACCTGTGCCATTGCGTCCGTCTCGTCTTCCTGATTCCGGTGGTATATTTACTTCGTCAAACGGAGTCTGTATGGATAAGATATCGCGTTCTGTCTGAAAAGTCAAACAGGCAAAACAGGGGATGATTGTACAGTCCGTACAGTCCACGTGTCATGTCTGTATAGCTGACGTGGCAGGGACATACAGCTAACGTGGTGGATTTAGAGGGTGACACGTGGCAGATCCGTACAGAGGACACGTGGCATCACCCGAATGCGACACGTGTCAGGTGGATTTGGCATTTTCGGCATACAGTTGGACCAGTACGGAGGTGACACGTGTCACCACTGGAAGGGTGACACGTGGCAGGATGACGTCAGCAGATGATGTGGCACGCTGACGGGGTAGACACGTGGGATGATAGGTGGCAGTACGGTCGACAACATGGCAGCACGGCAGAGTGACAGGTGGCGTACGACGGGATGACGTGGCATGCACGTGGGCCAATCAGCACGCGACACGTGTCATCTTGTTGTTGGTTTTTAAAGCGCCACGTGGCCCAGTCACGGGATTCCACGTGGCGCTGCATTATTGGTTCGTTGGTTTCAATGAAAAATATGGTTTTGGTGGCGCCGGGGGTCGAACCCACGACCTCCCGGCAGGTGAACGGACCAACGAAGTCGAGCTAGCCACGGCGCCGGCCGGTGTTTCTTGTTTACATTTCGGTGCAATTTACATTTATGTTTGGTGAAAGGTTCGTTGGGCGGCGAAAAGGGTCGGGGCTTCTCCCCAGCCCTCGGCGACACCACATGACCATTCCATCGGACCACATGCGGCGGAATATGGCGCGAGAATATGGATAAGGGCTTAGCCCTGGTCACACGCCATTTTATATGAAACCAACGCCACGGGACCAGAGCTTACCACCAAAAATGCGCGGTTATGCGCCAACAGTGCCACGAGACCAGGGGCCAGCCCTTTTTGCGCGGGGGTTTATGGTTAACGGTTCGACCGTTGGGCCCGTGGGCCTATCAACATGCCATACGACCAGGAGTTGGGCCAATAGGAAGGGGCCAGCGTGTAAGGCGCGTGGCCACATGCCATTCAATATGACCAAGAAAAGGGGCACGCGCCCAGGGTTTGGGGGATGCGGCCCAATAAACTATACAAATGGGTTTTATTGTTAAGAATTTGGTTTTTAATAATTAATTATGCCTAATATTAGCAGATTTCTTCCATTTTTGGGGGATATTGGGCATTTTTGGAGGCCAGATTCTTGGAGGAAGTTGGGGATGTGAAACCAACTCCAATGCTATATAAACCAGGCCTATTTAAGGCCATTGGACAGTCATTCAGAGCAGAGTTATGCTGGAGGAAAGCCAAGCCAAAGTCAGTTTGATGCAGGGAAGCCTTCGAGGTGGAAACGTTGTCGGATCGTTTCTGGGAGCTTGGAGCATCAGTTTTGCATGTCGTTTCTTTTGCAGGGTTCTAGAGATCTGGGAAAACAAGACTAGATCAGTCTTGTATCCTTTTGGCATTGCTGAGATGTAATTTTGAGCACTTGAGCAGAAATAAAGAAGCCTCCCCCACAAGGAAAAAGGCCCGGAGATGTAGGCAAAAATTGTGCCGAACTCCGTTATCAACCTGCGTTATTATGGTTTGCTGTCATTTATTCATTTCAGATCTGCATATGTGTATTTGTCTATTATAATCTTCTTCCTTCCTCATTCTTTCATTAAATTCTCAATGGTTAATTATTACATGCAAGTTTAAAACTCAACCATAATCATTTAAAAGATCCAACGGATCAAGTGGTATCAGAGCTAGTTGATGTTTGGATTTGAGTTGCATGATAACCAGGGAAAAGCTACAGCGTGGTGAAGGAGAGCTTGTTGCAGAGAATCCATTAATTGGATTGAGAAAGAGAGCTTCTTTCAAAGAGAAG
>ML815040.1:135103-152958 GCA_009831015.1 Picea engelmannii | reverse complement strand
AAATTAAAGTGCTCGGAATGCGACGAAACCTATGCCATTGCGTCCGTCTCGTCTTCCTGATTCCGGTGGTATATTTACTTCGTCAAACAGAGTCCGTATGGAGAAGATATCGCGTTCTGTCTGAAAAGTCAAACAGGCAAAAAAGGGGATGACTGTACAGTCTGTACAGTCCACGTGTCATGTCCGTACAGCTGACGTGGCAGGGTCGTACAGCTGATGTGGCAGCTTCAGAGGGCGACACATGGCAGATCCGTACAGAGGACACGTGGCATCACCCGGACGCGACACGTGTCAGGTGGATTTGGCATTTTCGGCATACAGTTGGACCAGTACGGAGGTGACACGTGTCACCACTGGAAGGGTGACACGTGGCAAGATGACGTCAGCAGCTGACATGGCACGTTGACGGGGCAGACACGTGGGATGAAAGGTGGCAGTACGGTCGACAACGTGGCAGCACGGCAGAGTGATAGGTGGCGTACGACGGGATGACGTGGCATGCACATGGGCCAATCAGCACGCGACACGTGTCATCTTGTGGTTGGTTTTTAAAGCGCCACATGGCCCAGTCATGGGCTGACACGTGGCGCTGCATTATTGGTTCGTTGGTTTCAATGAAAAATATGGTTTTGGTGGCGCCAGGGGTCGAACCCACGACCTCCCGGCAGGTGAACGGACCAACGAAGTCGGGCTAGCCACGGTGTCGACCGGTGTTTCTTGTTTACATTTCGGTGCAATTTACATTTATGTTTGGTGAAAGGTTTATTGGGTGGCGAAAAGGGCCAGGGCTTCGCCCCAGCCCTCGGCGACACCACATGACCATTCCATCGGACCACACGCGGCGGAATATGGCGCGGGAATATGGGTAAGGGCTTAGCCCTGCTCACACGCCATTTTATATGAAACCAACGCCACGGGACCAGAGCTTACCACCAAAAACGCGCGGTTATGCGCCAACAGTGCCACGAGACTAGGGGCCAGCCCTTTTTGCGCGGGGGTATATGGTTAACGGTTCGACCGTTGGGCCCGTGGGCCTATCAACATGCCATACGACTAGGAGTTGGGCCAATAGGAAGGGGCCAGCGCGTAAGGCGCGTGGCCACATGCCATTCAATATGACCAAGAAAAGGGGCGCGCGCCCAGGGTTTAGGGGCTGCGGCCCAATAAACTATACAAATGGGTTTTATTGTTAAGAATTTGGTTTTTAATAATTAATTATGCGTAATATTAGCAGATTTCTTCCATTTTTGGGGGATATTGGGCATTTTTGGAGGCCTTATTCTTGGAGGAAGTTGGGGATGTGAAACCAACTCCAATTCTATATAAACCAGGCCTGTTTGAGGCCATTGGATAGTCATTCAGAGCAGAGTTATGCTAGAGGAAAGCCAAGCCAAAGTCAGTTTGATGTAGGGAAGCCTTCGAGGTGGAAACGTTGTTGGATCGTTTCTGGGAGCTTGGAGCATCAGTTTTCCATGTCGTTTCTTTTGCAGGGTTCTAGAGATCTGGGACAACAAGACCAGATCAGTCGTGTAGCCTTTTGGCATTGCTGAGACGTAATTTTGACCACTTGAGCAGAAATAAAGAAGCCTCCCCCACAAGGAAAAAGGCCCGGAGACGTAGGCAAAAATTGTGCCGAACTCCATTATCAACCTGCGTTCTTATGGTTTGCTGTCATTTATTCATTTCAGATCTGCATATGTGTATTTGACTATTATAATATTCTTCCTTCCTCATTCTTTCATTAAATTCTCAATGGTTAATTATTACATGCAAGTTTAAAACTCAACCATAATCATTTAAAAGATCCAATGGATCATACTTTGTCCCACTTGTCTCCATCCTTAGAACTTAGGATAAAATAATTATCCATACCTTATACTTTAAGGAATATTAGTATAGTATTCATTTTGGCTTAAGCTCTCTAACTTAGCACCTTATCTTTAACATTTAGCCCCCTTTCCATAACTAGTAGAGTTTAGTCCCCCATACTCTTTTACATGGTTGGTCTACACGCAGTGATGTGTTTTTCATTAATATTTGCATGTGAATAAATTTACATTTACATCACAGATATACTTGTTCTTTCTGCATCCCATCTCACCAGCCTAAGTATAGTTCTATTTCCATTTACAGTTGGGGTTTGGCCTAGGGGTATTACATTCCCATCCCCCTTATTTATGCATTGTCCTCAATGCAATATATACACATATACAACCAAAATTTCAAAAATATTCAAAAAGATGTGGGTATTCTGCCCGCATAGCATCCTCGTACTCCCAAGTTGCATCTTTGTGATTGTACCAGGTCGAATGGACCTTTACTAGCTATATGGCTCGATTCCGGAGCTGTTTGATATTTTAGTCCAGTATGCACACCAGATGCACTTGAAACGTGCCTTCTTGCTCCACCTGAATCACATTCCAATCAATGAAATGATTAGCATCAGGTATATATTTTTTGAGCAATGATACATGGAATACATTATGAATATACATTGATGCAATCAAGGCAAACATGTATGATACAGGCCCAATCCTCTCTAGGATTTCAAACGGCCCACAATAACGAGCTGCCAACTTTGAACAATTTCCCAACATTAGGGAGCTTCTGTTGGCATTTACTTTTAAGAATACATGGTCACCCACTTTAAATTCCCTGTGACTTCTATCCTTATTAGCATAGATTTTCTACCTGTCTTAAGAAGCCTTTAATTAATGTTTTATTTTCAACATTTGATCTTCCATTTACCTAAGTAATTATGGCCCAACCTCTACTCTATCTGCTAGGTTGTCCCATCTTACCGATGTGTTGCACCTTCTGCCATAAAGTGCCTCAAATGGGTTCATCTTTAGAGATTCATGATACCCATTGTTATAAGAAAACTCCACTAAGTGTAAGTAGTCTTCCCATTTTGATGGTTTATCCATCACATACATCCTCAACATATCCTCAATCACTTGATTCACCCTCTCTATATGTCCATCTGATTATGGATGATAAGTTGTGCTAAAGTTCAAATTTGTTCCAAATCCCTTAAATAATCCTTTCCAAAAATTTGATGTAAATTTTGGATCTATGTCAAACACAATTGTCTTGGGTATACCATGTAGTCGAGCAATTTATCTCATATAAATATCAGCAATGTTGGTTTCCATGTGAGTGATATTTACTAGAATAAAATGGGCATCTTTGGTAAGTTTATCCACCACTACCATGATAGAATCATGTTGCTTGTTTGTTTTGGGAAGTTTGTTGATGAAATCCATTGTTACAACTTCCCATTTCCACTCAAGAATGGGTAATGGTTGTAGCAAACCAGTTGGTTGTCTATGCTTGCCTTGACCTTTTGACACTCTAAACATTTGGAAATAAACTCAGCAACCTATTTCTTCATGACTCGCCAATAATATTGGCTCTGGTCAACTGCAATAGTTTTTGATAACCTGGGTGTCGAGCATAAGCTACATTATGCATTTCTCTCAATATCAAATTTTTCAATTCCTTGGAATTTGGTACATAAATTATGCCCCTGTATATGAGAATTTCCTCAGTTCCTAGCTTATAGTCTTCAATTTTCTGTTGCAAAATACCTTGTTGTAATTTTGTTATTATTTCCATGTATTGCAAATATGATTTTGCAACGTCTAAGATTATGTCTTTCAAATCTTATTAGTACATGCTAATGGTTGTAGCATTCAACTCATGCACTCTTCTGGTAGGTGCATTAGCCACCTTGTTCTCTTTCCCTTTGATATGCTTTATATCAAAGTCATATTCACTGAGAAATTCTAACCACTTGCTTTTCCTAGCATTTAAAGTTGGTTGTCCAAATAAATATTTCATAACATTATGGTATGTCCTCAACTCGAACCTTTTCCCCAAGAGGTAGTGCCTCCACATCTTCAAGGCATGCACTATGGCTGTCATCTTCAAATCATGAGTAGCATAGTGCCTTTCATGCTCCTTCAAATTCTCTGATTCATAGCATACCACATAACCATTTTGACTGAGAACACCACCAATCCCTTCTTTACATGCATCAATGCATACAATGAAGTCTTCGTTTGGATCAACAATCCTTAGTATTGGAGCACTAGTTAATAATTGCTTCAAGTGTTGGAAACTCTTTTCACAATCCAATGTCCATTGAAACTTCTCCCCTTTCTTTTGCAAGGAAGTGATCAGGTGTGAAATATTTGAGAATCCTTCAATAAATCTCCTATAGTAGCCTGCAAGGCCCATGAATGATATGACCTTTGTCACATTCTTTGGTGTTGACCATCCTCTAATGGCCTCAATCTTTTCAGGATCCAATGCTATCCCTTCCTCTAAAATGATATGTCCCAAATAATGAATTTACTTCTGATAAAATGAGAACTTGCTCAATTTGGCATACAACTTATGCTCCCTTAATAACTATAACACCATCCTCAAGTGTTGTTCATGCTCTTCCTCCAACTTAGAATATATAAGAATTTCATCTAAAAATACAATGACAAACTTATCTAAGTATTCTCTAAAAATGTCATTCATTAAACACTTGAAGACAGTTGGCGCATTTAATAACCCAAATGGCACCACTGTGAACTCATAATTCCCATACCTTGTTCTGAAAGAACTCTTGTTGATGTCTTCTTCTTCAATTCTTACCTGATGATAACCTGACCTGAGATCAATCTTGGAGAATATTTTTTCATATTTCAACTGATCAAAGAGGTCATCGATCCTCGGCAAAGGATACGTATTCTTCACAGTTACCTTGTTAAACTGCCTGAAGTTAATGAAAAGTCTCAATGTTCCATCCTTTTTCTTCACAAATAAAACTGGGGCACCCCAAGGTGACACACTTTGGCATATATACCCCTTCTTAAGAATCTCTTCAAGTTGCATTTGCAATTCCTTCAATTCTGGTGTACTCATTATGTAAGGGGTCTTGGATACTAGGGTTGCTCCGGGAATTAGATTGATGGAGAAATCAATATCTCTTTTAGGGGGTAATCCTAGGATTTCTTTAAATACATCTTCAAACACTTTTAGGACTGCATAATCCTCAATATTTGACACCTTATTTTTAGGTGTCTCTTCCATATGTGCTGCAAATATTTGACACCCTTTTCTGTAACTTTTCTTCAGGTGTAATGTTGAAATCTCTCTAATAGTTACTGCCCTAGGAAATCCTTGTACTGTCCTTAGGTTCCCTTCATCATCCCAGCAAGTAAATTCCTTATTATAACATTCTAGGATAGCATGGTGTTGGTCCAACCAATCCATACCAATTAGACATTCATAGGAACCTAAAGGTAAGATGTTCAAATCTTCCCTAGTGCTCAATCCATTCTTGTCCATTGGACATGCCTTAACCATATCATTATTTTTTCTTTTAGCTCCGGTAGCCAGCTATACCAACCAAGATTTTCCAAGCTTGCTTCTTGGAAAATGTAATATTTCCACCATCTTAGGATCTATATAACTATGACTAGATCCTGAATCAATTAAAACAGCAATGGTTTGGTTGTTGATCTTACCTTCCACTTCAATCATATGTGACTGAAACTCAACGTGCTTGGTGTCCATGGTTGCATAGATCCTAGGTACATTTCTTCCCATGTCCTCCACTATATCAGCTTGTTGTACATTGTGAATAGTCCTCACATTTTCACCTCTGTGAGGACAATCTCTATGAATATGATCTCCCCCACAACCCCAATGTTGAATAGGTGGTTGCCTTGGCCTTTGCCCCCATGTCTCAATCATTCTGGGTTCTCTAGAATTTGGCTACCCCTGAGGATTATTTCTAAAGAATGGTGGCTTATTCCCCTTCTTCCTCTGTTCCATCTTGTTTTTCTTCTTGTCTTCCCAATATTTTTGGAAAATTGGCCTTCCTTTATGTTGATCATAAAGGCATTTAGCTCATCTTATGGTCTCCTCCAATGTTTTGGGATGATCATATTGTATCCTATCACTAATAAATGATGGAAGTCCACTCAAATACCTCTAAATCTTAATTGTCTCTTCCTTGATGAAAGAAACATACTTTAGCAGTTCTAAGAACCTTCTTTCATATTCATCTATGGTCATACTCCCAAGCTTGAGTTCAAAGAACTCCTTTTTTTTCTTCTCATAGTATCTCTTAGTCAAGTATTTATTTTGAAAATACCCCTTGAATTTTGTCCAAGTAACATTTTTCTCATTAATGTGTTGCACCTGCACAAATCGGTCCCACCACATGGATGCCTTTCCCTTGAGTTGATAGATGGAAATTCTTCCTTCTACGTGTGAAGAGTAATTATGCAATTGAAAATAATTTCCTATGCCTAGTAGCCATGTCTCTGCATCTTCATCCTTCTTGTTCTCACCATCAAATGTAGGAAGCTTGATTTTGTTCATTTCTCCTTGTAGCTTATCCACCCCAGACCTACTCTTATGCTTCCTAACAGGGGATGGACTTGAACTATTGTGTTCTCTCTTAGTGGAATGCCTTGGGGAATGATGATGATGTATGCCAACACTTTTTGCTCTTCTCCTCTCATCATGAGACCTGTGACTTCCTGATTTTCTTCAGTCGTTCTCCTTATCCATCTTCTTTTCTATTCTGCCCAGGCTCTGCATTAAATTTATGTTGAAGTCCTCATGTTGCTCCTTGGATTTCATAAGCCTCTCATTATCATTTTTATAACTTTGGACATCCTTTTGCAAACTTTTAATGGTCTCTACCAAGTTCATGCTTTATTCCTTTCCTTCTCCATGCCCATTTGAGTTTGTACCTCCATTACCCATATTGACATACATCCCTCTGATCTCATCTTCCTAGCTGTAAGCCCCCTATGTATCTTCCATGATTCTGAACTCTGTGTTGATCCTGTTCTGATCTAATTTTTGTTAAATCTGCAAAATGTGCACCCAATAGAACTTGTTAGGATAATTGATTTAACAATCTCATAAAATTATGAACAATTCTAGTTCAATAATGCATCAAAACTCTTTCTTATGATTTCCTGAAAAATTGGTTGCCCAGATCAATTTTTTGGGTGAACAACTATATTTTATTGTCCAAGACCTTTCCAACGCCTGCTTCCATGCTCAATTCTGATTCTTGAGAAGAAAGTTATGGTTATTTAAAAAAAATTGTCGATTTTGTGAGGGCATTCCTTGTACATGTGATCTTCTTCGAGAGTCGAATTAACTCTCGGACCCATGCTAGATCCTCTATTAAGGTTCACAGGCCTCTTTGATATCCCTCAAATGTAGGTCCATACAAATTAGAAACCCACGAGCTCCTTCTCTAAGCCCCTTTCTATCTTAAAATCAATTTTCGGGCACTGGCCCCTTTAGTTCGACCCAAATCTCATGTGACCATGGGCTAGAACTAGGCACTTACTTAAATGGCACTTATCTGGAGCTTTGGGACTCCAACGCTTTGAAGCTTTGGAATTTGTAGGTTTCTCTCTTAACACACACCAAATCCCCTGAATGTCGACTTGGCGAACTCCCAAACAGGCGCTTCTCTGGAGCTTCGTTACTATGGCGCTCCAGAGCTTCAGGCTTTGGAAGATTTTCCAACACAACACAACACTCCCCTCGAACGTCGAAGTGGTGAACCCCCGAAGGGTTCAAGAATCTATGGTCCACGCTCTTTTCCACAATCTATGGTCCAAAGGAGCTCCAGGGCTCCAAGCTTCAGGACTTTTGTCCGCTCCAACACACAACACCTCCGAACTGTTAAATGTCGAACCAGCGATCTACAACTCACACTCCTCCAATAGACAATGGTTGGGATCCCCTCTAGAACTCCGGGCTTTGGGATTTATGAGGCTCCAATGCACATTGCCTCCCTAATTTCTGAACGTTGAACTGGTGATGGGCTGAGATCTACGGTTCACATGTCCCCGTCAACGGATGGCCTAGATTGACTCCAAGTTTCGGGGCTTCGGAACTTTTCATGCCAAAACACCTTCCACCCACAATCCTCCGAAGAGCCGAATCTCCGGAAACTTGATAATTTGTGGACATGTTTCCTCCAACAACGAATGGTCTGGATTGACTCTAGACTTCGAGACTCCAGGGAATTCTTTCCTTTGCGCAACAATGATCGACTTCTCCCGGAGTGTCAAATATCCAAACTATGAGATCTACGACTCACATTTTCCTATGCCCGGATCCAATGGTTGGGATCTGATCTTCTCCACGGCGCTCCTCCTCTAGTCTGGGGTTTGATCCAGTGACCCAAATTTATTCCACAGCCTATCCAATAGTCATGCATTCCTCCCAGTGATCTACGACATAGATTCACTGCGGGACTTCGAAGCTTTAAGGATTTTGCCTATTTCACGATAAATGACTTAAAACAGTCAGAGCAACAAAGTCCAAAGGACTTGGGGTTTATCATCCATGATTCTACCTTGATCTGACAGTTGTGCGAGGTCTTAACTTCTCTCGAACAGATCCAATGGTTGGGATCTGATCTCCTATGTCATGCACTCTCCTCTCATCTAGGTTTGATCCAATGGCCTAGATCTAATCTCACATTCCCAAATCAACGGTTGATGTGGTTTCTATGCATACAAATACAAAATTTAAAGCATATAAATATTATGCAAATGCCTAGATTCATATAGCATAATAATAAAATACACATGCAGCATATACAGGAAAAACCTATAAAAGCAAATGCATAAATAATGATGCAGCATGTAATTTCACACATAATTGACACTTATCTTTGATAATAATAAAAAAGACCACCAACTGCATGCAGACCTTCCACGCTCCTCCTAGCCTTAGACCACGCTGCTCAAAACTCTCAGCAATGGGTAACCCCCGAGCTGGGACTAAACTCCACCCAGGTAAAGGAATTTTTAACCAGGCTAATGTATCTCAGACAACAAGAAAAAAAACTCTCACGGGTGCCAACTCAAACTGACATTCTAATGCACCCCATTCCCCACATGCATGTCCCACCCTAGGAAATGTGCCCCTTCTCTGCTCAATAGTCCTTCATCTGCCCCATTTCCTTTCTGGGGCTTCAGCAACAGGTCGGACAGGAAGTCTCAGAGCCCTATAGCTGCAGTTTGTCACCTTTGGAAAAACAATTCCTAGCAATTTTCTCACCCAAAAAGAATTGCTCATGGGCCTAACAACCCGCCTTTTCAATATCCCACTGGCCTGATAACCCGCATCTTCAGTCCAGATCTTAAGTTAACCAGGTACAGGCACCAGTACAGTATTGGTTCGGGTAAGGTACAGGTACGCTGCTCATGACACAGAGGTATGGTGGGAAGCTGAAATCTGTGAGTGAAGTAATGGAGGAATGATGGAATGAATGAAAAATGCACTAAGTCCAAACTATTTGTATGCATGTCCCTAATTTGACACTTGTCAGGTTGAGAGCTACTTTGGCCCACTTGTCTCCATCCTTAGAACTTAGGATAAAATAATTATCCATACCTTAAACTTTAAGGAATATTAGTATAATATTCCTTTTTGGCTTAAGCTCTCTAGCTTATCCCCTTACCTTTAACATGTATCCCCCTTTCCATAACTAGTGGAGTTTATTCCCCCATACTCTTTTACATGGTTGGTCTACACGCACTGATGTGTTTTTCATTAATATTTGCATGTGAATACATTTACATTTACATCACAGATATACTTCTTCTTTCTGCATCCCGACTCACCAGCCTAAGTTGTATTTACATTTACAGTTGGGGTTCTGCCGCGGGGTATTACACTTACCATGGTATTGAAGGAATTCAAATGCTCTGCCACCGAGTCTCCATCTCTCATCCCCGGGTTATACAATTTCTTTCTCAAGAATAGTTTATTTACTATGGACTTAGACTGATACAACTTCCCCAACTTATCCCATAACTCTTTGGTTGTAGCTTCCTCTGACACATTCAGTAATACTGAATCTGAGAGACACAATTAGATTGTGCTCTTCGCCTTCCAATCCAACTTTTTCCAGTCATTTTTTTATGTTCCTATAGGTGCAGTACCTGGATCCACCACGATCCATTGATCTCTGTCCACCAATAGATCTTCCATCTTGAGCTTCTAGAGCTTAAAACTTTTCCCATTAAACTTCTTGATCTCCATTTTCAAATTGCTTCCTTTTCTTTTCACCTGAAAAATAAATACCACATATATCCCACTGTAACAAGGTGTATCACAGTCCCAAGACAACCCTTTGACCACAAAGGCATACCCTTGAAGCCAATAAAGATATGATACCAATTGTAGATTTTAACCTTGTATAATATTTTACTGCAAACAAATTTTCAATAAAAGAACAAAAAATATACAATGGCAAATACACACATTACACAAAGATTTTTCCCATGGAAACCTAATCCAGGAAAACCAGCATATTCTATATTCATTCATAGCGATATATTATTTACAATACAATATACATATAGAAGCCAGCGACATCAAAAACCTTAACCATATGACCTGGATTAGTCAACAACCCTAATTCCTTAACTGGAAATAGAAAACCATGGGTAAAAACCATTTGCCGAAAAATCTCCCAACAATGGCATGAAAATCAAGGCAACACGAAAAACAAGGAAAAAATGTGACATGTTTCCTCAGGAAAAAAAAAATTATTGCGCGCCCAACGCAACATAGCAGACGCTAGAACTAGTCATGCAAAGAATATAACACATACCCAACACTTCGTTGGTCATCAATGCAACCTACCAAATATGCATCTGTGTAGGCAATAAGTGATAAATCATTTCCTTTTGGATACCATAATCCAAACTCTTTTGTCCCCTTGAGATATCTGAAAATCCTCTTCACTGCTAGAACATGTGATTCCTGTGTTGCTTGAAATCAGACCACATGTCCAACTACCTGCATTACATCTGGTTTGGATGTTGTCACGTAAAGTAAGCTGCCAATCATTGACCTATACTGTCCTTTATTTGTAAACTTTGAATCATCATATTTTCTCAACTTGCAAATGGTTTGCATAGGAGTGTTAACTGGTTTGCAATCTTCCATTCCGAACCTCTTTAACATTTCTATGATATAATTAGTTTGAGAAATAAAAATGCCTTGGTTACTTTGACATATCTAAAGACCCAAAAAGAAGGATAGTTCTCCAAGTAATGAGATTTCAAATTCATTATGCATATCCTTTGTAAATTTATGGCTTAACATGTCAGCATCACTTCCAAAAATAATATCATCAACATAAACTTCAATTAATAAAATACTATCTTGAGTTACCTTGGTGTAGAGGTTGTTCTCTGCATTTCATTTTCTAAACCCTAATTGTTGTAGATATCTATCCAGACTAGAGTACCATGCTCTAGGAGCCTATTTTAAACCATACAAGGCCTTCTTCAACCTACACACGTAATATTCATTCTCTAACAGCTAAAATCCTTCTGGTTGTTCAACATAGACTTCTTCTTCAAGTTCCCCCTTCAGAAAGGTTGATTTCACGTCCATCTGATACACTTTAATATTCTTAGAGCATGCATAAGCTAAGATCCATCGGATTTCTTCCATTCTAGCAACTGGGGCAAATGTCTCTTCAAAGTCGATACCTTCAACTTGTGCATATCCTTTTCATAACAATATAGCTTTGTTCCTAGTAACATGTCCATCTTCATTCAATTTATTTCTAAAGGCCCATTTTGTGCCAATCACATTCTTGTATCTTAGTCTTGGAACCAATTCCCAAGTGTCATTCTTCTCTATTTGTTCCAATTTTTCATTCATGGCCTTTTCCAGAATTCATCCTTGTTGGCTTCTTCAAAATTGTTTGGTTCAATCGAAGATAAGAGTGCTAGGTGCAGTTGTTCTAGTGAATGAATTTTTTCTCTAGTCTCAATTCCTATATCTTTGTTTCCGATAATATGATCTGAATGATGATTCTTCTGTACTCATTTGCTAGGTGTCTTTGGAGGTACTTGCAAAACTTTCTCTTCTACTTCTATTTGATCTTCTTCATCTTCCCCTTCTACAGATTCTTCATCCTTTGCTTCTTCTTCGTAAACATGTTTCGTTGATTCTTTTTATTCTTCCTTTAATTTCCATCCACTTGTTTCATCAACGGTTACATTGATGCTTTCCACAAATTTTTTGAGCCTTATATTGTAACATTAATATGCCTTCCTTGGACTTGAGTAACCAACAAGTATGTCTTTGTCCACACAAGAATCAAACTTTCATATTTTTCCATCTTCTCTTTTGATGTAGCATTTGCTTCTGAACACTCTGAAGTGTTTCACATTTGTTGGTCTTCCTATCCATAGCTCATAGGGAGTTTTGTCACTGTTGTTCCTAAGCATTGCTATGTTTTGAATGTGAACTGTTGTATGCATTGCATGTGTCCAAAAAACAACTATCAACTTGGAATCCATTAACATTGTTCGAGCCATTTCTTGTATTGTCTTGTTCTTTCTTTCAACGAACCCATTCTGTTGAGGTGTCCTAGAAATGGAGAATTTCCTTTTTATTCCATGTTTGCTGCAAAAATTCATAAATTCCTTTGAAGTAAAGTCTCCTCCATTATCATATCTCAAACATTTGATTTTTGAATCCATTTCCTTGTATACCTTGAAGTTTTCAAATGCTTTTGACTTGTTCCTGAGAAAACAAACTGCAGTCATTCTTGTATAATCATCAACCAATAACATAAATTATTTTTCACCTTTTAAACCCTTTGTTCTAGTTTGTCCAATTAGATCAATATGCACAATTTCCAGTGGTCTTGTCGTTGAGTATTCCTTAACCTAGTCTTTGTTTCTTTCCTCTTTGACAATGTTTGCATAATGTGTTGGTTGGTTTCGTGATCTGGGGAATTTATTTGATTGCTTCCTTTTTGCTGACTTTGATGAGGTTATCAAATTTTATGTGACCCATTCTTCTGTGCCATAGCCAAATTTCATCTTCCTTTCCTAGACAACACTTTTTATTTCCAATTTCACTTAATACATATATGTTGGTTAAAGTTATTTTTGTTGCAATTAATTTGTCTGATCCTTCTTTTCTTATCTCGCACTTCTGCGAATCGAACGTAAGTTTATGACCTTGGTCACACATTTGACTTACACTTAGAAGATTATGTTTCATATCTTCCACTAGTAGAACATTTTCTACCTTGGTATTCTTGTTTCCAATTCTGATTGTGCCCTTTCCAATTATTCTAGATGATTCATCATTTCCAAAGGAGACTGATCCATATATTTCCTTTCTCAATGTAAGAAACCCGTCTTCATCACCTGTCATGTGCTTTGAACAGCCAGTGTCAACATACCAACCACGTTTCTTGTGTTTAGCTTGTAGAGCGAGTGTCAATTCTTCATTGTTAAACTAATCCTGCTTTCTTATCCATATTCTTCATTGAGGTTCATGTTTGTGACTGTTGTTATTCTGTTGTGATTCTCTAGGAGGGATTGTCATTTTACAATCTTTGGCCATGTGTTCAAAGTTGTTGAAATTGTAGCATTCCACTTTAGTGCTCAATGATTCAAACCTATTGTAGTGTTGGCCCTTGACCAATTTTTGAGGGATCTTGTCAAGTTTAACTTATTTTGGGACTTCGACAGCCTGTTGAAGATGGAGTGCAAGACGAAGCAGAGATCACAGGATCTCATCCCCTTTTTGGGTTTATGGGATTATGTAATGGGAATGAGATGTCGATCCATGGGTTTACCCATGATTAGGCCTATTTTGTATGTATATATAGATGTCTAGGCAATATACAGAAGGGATCTGTGTGATGGAAGGTCAATAAGTTAAGTGTTAAGTTCAAGTAGGGTTTGTAAATGCTTTGTGCATATTGTGAGAGACTTGCAAAGCTAGGTGCAAGTGATTGTAGCAAGACTGTGGAGGGCTTTGTGTTGTAACGCAAGGAAGAAGGATCTAGCAAGATGCGCAAATCTTTTGTCCTATGTGAAGTAGGGTTCTGAGGCTCTGTGCATGTAACATATTGAAGAAGCTAATAAAGAAGAAGAGTTGGTGGACGTATCCCAGGGTGGGGGTGAACCACGTAAATATTGTGTTACTCTACTCTGTGCGATGTTCTGATGCATTTATGTGTTATTTGCTAAGTGCTTTGAGATGATTAGATAGATCTGCTTATGATTAATGATAATGATGTGTAAGAATGTTATATTTGACCTATATGAATGTGCTTAGTGCTTGATCAACTAGATCTTATCCATTTACCTATGCTAAGTGCTTAAATACATTAGATCAGTGTGAATGATGCGACGCTCTGTTTTATCAGCGAAGTGGATATTAGTTAGATATTGATGAACTGTTGATGCTAAGTGTTATGTTAAGTATTATAATCACAGATCTATGTCCCAGCTAAGGTTGCAGACATCTGAGTCCTACAACCACCCTTGCCTCTACCTCAAGTGAGACTTCATCTGCTTCGCAAGTGTTACCAAAAGGGCCGGTAGTTAGATTTTTGTTGGCGCGTTGTTGTAGCGTTGAACCCTGGGTCTTCCCTTGTGCCAACATGTAGCTTCTTCTCTGTGTTTCACTAAGCCTTCTTGGATAACCATTTTGTGCATGAATTTCAAAGTTGTTTATGTTCCTGCTATTATCTCTGTAATTTACAGCTTTAAGTCCAAAATTATTACATGCATAACATAAACCAAAAAAGATAGTTTGATACCTGGGAGTTGGAGATCTTATGAAAGGAGTTACTCTTCTAAATCCTTCTTCATCCTAAGGCCTGCTTGTTTCTGACTGTCATTGATTTTGAAATATGAATCTTCTAGGTGGAGGAGTGTCCCTGTAAAACTTCTTGTCTCCTCTAATTGTCTATGCATAGCTTCTTGGTTGTGTTTCTTGATATGTAGTTTTGGAGCTTGAGCCTCTTTCTGTCTAATTGTATCCTAGTCTGGACTTATCATGATGTGGCCTCTGACTATTGATAATGTTTTCCAAAACCTTTGATTTATTCTGGATGTTTTTCTATTGAAGGTCTTTTCTCAGTGTGACAATTTGTGCTTCCATATTTTCAATAATCCTGTCTTTTTCTTCCAAATGTTCTTTGAGTGCTTCTTCGATTTTTTTTTCTTCTTCTATTTGAACCATTAATTCAGTGATCATCTTCTCTAGTTCTTCAGAGCTTGAATTCTGAGCGTCTTCTTTCTTGTCTAGTTCTACCTGGAGCTTCTTGTTTTTCTTCTTTTCTCTTTTTATAACTTCTATAACACTCAACATTTCATCTTTGTAGTCAACGTTTTCCTCTTCGTATTCCTCTTCGGTGTATTCTTTATCAGAGTCTTTTATTTCCATGAATAGAACTCTGTCAATGTCACTTTCATTGACTTCATCTTCATCTTATGAGGAGTCGTCTTCTTTGGTGCAAAAACTTTTCTTGAAGACTTTATTTTTTGTTCTTTTTTCTTTATATGTTTGTTTGTTATTTGAATCATCTTCTTCATTTCTTTTCTTTTTCTTGTGAGAACATTTGTTAGAAAAATGATCAATACCATCACAATTAAAATAAATAAATGGAAGCTTACCTTTATATCTGTTGTCGGTTCCCTTTTTCAGTCTTCTAACAAAGTTGGCCACTTCTTCATCGTCTTCTGAGATGTCCTTGTTGTTGCTATATTATTTTTCCTTTTTCTTTCCCTTTTGCTTTCCCTTTTTCTTGACTTCTTGGATGCTTTGAATGTTGCTTCTTTTATACCCGGATTATCCTGTTCAATTCTCATTTCATAGGTCGTGAAGATTCCATGTAGTGCACCCATGTGTATTGAGTTTAGATCTTCTCTTTCTTCTAGTGTTGTGATATTAGGATAAAATATCATTGGAAGAGATCTTAGTACATTTTGAACAATTATAGATTCATCAACTTCTTCTCCTAATCCTATGATTGCATTCATTGTTTCATCAATTCCTAAGAAGTAAGCTGCAATATTCTCATCTCCCTTCATCTTTAGCTATTTGAATTGACCTCTGTAAGTTTGAAGCTTTGTGTCCTTGACTTTTGCATCTCCTTCAAAAATATTTTGAAGTTTGTCCCAAATCTCTTTAGCAGAGCTATAATGCATAACTTTGGAATATATTGAATCACAAAGACCATTCAAGTGCATTTGTGGATTTTGAATTATATAGACTGAGTTACTTTTCATTGTCGTTTGTTGGTGGAACTACTAGTTCTTTGTATCCATCTACAATTGATTTCCAAACCTTAAATTCTTGTGCATGCACATATGTTTTCATCCTTCTACTCTAGAATGCATAGTTTTGTCCATCAAATTGTAGTATTCCATTTTTATACATATTGTTGCTCTCCATGATCTACCTTTCAGTGGTTAAACTGATTTTTGAAGGAACCTTCTCTGATACCAAATGTTGGATTACTGAGAGGGGGGGATGAATCAGTAATAGAGTTTTTTAGTCCTTTTTAACCACAATATGAAAAGTGTTATTTATCTTTAAGATCAATATAGAATTATCATCCAATAAGTGCAGAGTAAATAAACCATGAACAATAAACAATCATACACATACACAGTACACCAGTATTTTTACATGGAAACCTAATATAGGAGAAAAAAGATAGAATGATTTTTCTTATATGTCTTTAAGAATTACATTCATTGGAAGCACCAACTTCCTTTATTCTCCAGCTACAACTAGAAGGAGGCTCTGACCTCCTATATTTTCAGGCTACAACCTGAGGGAAGCTACAACTCCCCAATTCTCTAGCTACAACCAGAAGGAGGCTACAACCCCCTATGTTCTCTGGCTACAATTGGAAGGTGGTTGCAACCACCTATCCTTGCCCCATCCTGCCACCCTGAAATATAAGTAAGATGATGAAACCACTGTCACATTGTCTCTGTGAGATATACCACTATAAACATGTACTAACCTGTACCTCTAACCTATAGCCAACTTGTACCATTGCCTTCTAATCAATATGTACCTATAATCAACCTGCACTAACCAAAATCCAACAAATATGCGACCTATCTGTTCTACAGCGTGTGTATGTACGCGCCCTATCTATACTACAACCAGCATATGTACACAGTCTATATGTACTACAGCCTGTGTATGCATTCTAAAACAAGGGTTTTTCACTTTTTCTAAAACTCAATCACTCTGTTGCCTCTTGTCAACTCAACATGTAACCTATCATTGTGTGTAACATATAGTTGTGCCCTGTGCATACATCCTCAAACATATCCCTTAACCGAATGTATCTATATCTCTCTAGTCATGTGCCATACAAGCATAATCAAGAACAAGTATAATGACCCTCACATGGACTAGATACCAAACCCTTTCTGATATATAACCTCTCAATACATCAACCACTTCACAAGTACAACTTCTCAACCATGTACCACAAAAGCCCTTAACCATATGCCAAGAAATACAAGGTGTGCCTCAACACTAACAAGATGTATCAATGATAAATATAGATTATACCAACACTGTATTTCTATAGATCTAACTTAAACAGAAAGTCCCATGCATCCACTAAGCTCTCTAGGGAAAATCCTCAAACCCCGATAACCATTTCTCATGTAGACAACAAAAACCAACTACTCATAGAAATAAGAAATACCTTTTGAACTAGTAGATAGACTTGATGTACCTGATCACTGTAGACCTTCCTGGGAGCTTTCTTTCATACTCTAGAGACCTAGCATCTTCATCTTGTTGAAATTACTAATACAATTGAGAGGGGGGGGTGAATCAGTTGTCTTTGAGCTTAAACAATAATTAGTCTATATAAAAATTCTTAATCTTTCTTCAAGTGATCATCAACATTATATAGCATATGGACAGTAAAAGTAAAAAACATCAGTCACACACAAGGTATATACAGAGACAGATTTTCACGAGGAAACCCA
>ML815040.1:112062-127567 GCA_009831015.1 Picea engelmannii | reverse complement strand
ATGGAAGCTACAACTTCCTGTGTTCAAGCTCCCACTTGAACCTCTGAGGACAACAGTCCTCCCAAGAACCTCCCAACCTCTCTAGAATATGAATGGCTAAATAAACAGTCAACTTTACAGATAAATCAATTCTTACCAATCTTTCTTTGTTCTGTAAATCTAGTCTTCTACACATTGTTCTGTTGCTCTTCTCTTCCTCTGTCTGTTCAGCAGGTATGCTCTGCTTCAACTCGTTCTCTCATTCTGCTCTGCTTTTGCTCTTTCTGTCATTCTGCTCTGCGTTTCATCTCACTCTGCACATTTTCTAAGTCTCATGCTATGCATCCTCTCATTTTCTCTTTCTTATTGTTTCGTACATTTTCCATCCAAAACAGCCAACCATACACAGTCTGTCTCATTTTCTTTTATACACAACTACATGACAGTTCAACTTCCCAACTCCTTAGGCAAAAGAAAGACAATTGTCCGAGCAACTGAGATGCCAACTGAAACACTAACTGATTTGCAATCATGAGTTCATTTCACTAACAGATTTGTAACTGAGGGGTTAACTGTGAGAGAGAACAATAACCTTCCGATCATATTCCAATTTATCCGCACCGTTGGATGAACTTTATTAATCTTGCCTTTAAAACGGGTTTCGGTATTTCGGCATTCCTGATGTTCAATGTTCTTGTCACTTACAAATCCCGATCCTCGAAATTTCATAAAGAAGTCAAATCAACGATCCAGATCATATCTTGATCTGACGGTTCAGATTACATCGTGATTTCACATATCGTGATATGGGGATTCCTTATGTCAATAATCTTTGACATGTCCAACTCTCGATCCCCGAAACTCTGACAAGGGATGGAATCAACAGTCCAGATTCAACCTTAATCTGATGGCTCAGATTACATCGTGATTTCACATATCGTGATATCCGAATTCCTGATGTCAATAATATTTGACATGTCCAACTCTAGATCCCCGAAACTCCGACATGGTGTAAGTTTGTTGACGTCACATGTGTTAAATAACTGCCATGTGTCACCCTGATTCATGACTTACATGTGCTTGGCATGTTGAATCAGTCTGACACTTGTCATTACCTGGTTGTGCCACGTGTTCCTAACTGACGTGGTTTGCTGACGTGAGTCAGATCGACAGTTTAGATGTGATCTTGATTTGACGGCTCAAATTACGTCGGGATTTTGCATATCGAGAAATCAGGATTCCTGTTGCATTGTTTCTTTGACATTTCCAACACACGATCCTCGAAACTCCGACAGGGATTTGGATCAACGGTTCTGATGTGATCTTGATTTGACGGCTCAGATTACGTGGGGATTTTTCATATCGATAAATCGGGATTCCTATTGCATTGTTTCTTTGACATTTCCAACATGCGATCCTCGAAACTCCGACAGGGAGTCGGATCAACGGTTCAGATGTGATCTTGATTTGACGGCTCAGATTACGCCGGGATCTTGCATATCGAGAAATCGGGATTCTTGTTGCATTGTTTCTTTGACATTTCCAACACGCGATCGTCGAAACTCTGACAGGGAGTCGAATCAACGGTTCAGATGTGATCTTGATTTGACAGCTTAGATTATGTCGGGATTTTGCATATCGAGAAATCAGGATTCCTATTGCATTGTTTCTTTGACATCTCCAACACGCGATCTTCGAAACTCCGACGGGGAGTCGGATCAACGGTCGACATAACCCCCTGAGATGGACGGTCCTCCTGCTTTCGGGATTTGTGATCCCTCTACTCCTTGCACTTTTAAAGATCGTGCAGGTTTTCCTCAATCCAACGATGGTCAGGTCCTCCGCTTGGATCTAACATCTGAGATCTGTCCTCCTCTTCAGTGCTCTCTTCTTGAGATCTGACGGCCATCGGGAATTTTGAATGAAATCCAACGATCAGAGATTCTTCTCAAACTTTACGAGTCTTCAATCACTTGATCAATGTTGCGTTGCCTTCGATCATTCGCCCTTCCTAAAGTTATCTTTTGTTTGCCTGTCGATCACAAACTGCTTGTACTCATGCCATCTTCACCATTGTACTTGCCATCAATGACAAGCATTCGTTGTCTGTTAAATATTTACCAACAATCCTCTATACATTCTTCCTGTACTTATGCCATTCGCTCTTCCTGTACTTATGCCATTCGCTCTTCCTGTACTTATGCCATTCGTTGTCTATTAAATATTTTCCAACACATCTTCTCAAGTTTATAGGGCTTTTGCTCATGTACATGCCCTATTATACGACTAGACCGCATACATATGCACCCTTCTCTACTGCAGCCCGCGTACACCTAAAAAACTAGGGGTTTTTCATTATTTTTTGTAATTCCAAATATTTCATCGTCAACCCTTCATGCTACCTCAGACTTGTGCAACTTTAGATATATCAATGAGTACCTGCAATAAACCTTACACAATAATAGATAATAATAGATATTCAATGTGCTCAATAGGTGCTAATAGGAGAGCCTTTCTCTCTTATTTATATTTCCATGTAGCTTACTCAAGGGGTTACCTTCTAACCAACTTAACCTGATTTCCTTCTTTTAGATCTAACCCACTTCTAACCACTTGTTCACTTCTAACCCACTTTGCTACAAATAGTAAATTCTCCACTTCTAGTTGAAACTATTTTATTTTTAATTATTTTCTTATTACAACAACTTAACCTGTGATTAACTCCTAGTTTCACTCACTTGACCAGTCAACTTCTTATAGGAGCTTCTAGAATAATTTTGACTTCTTTGACCTTCTAGATAACTCATGATGGTTCTCCAACTTCACAAGGCCATAACTCTCTAACCGTGAGGAGTTATATGATGTTCCACATATCACCGAAAATGTCATGACCTGTATTATCCATATAGAATAGTCTTACCTACAAATATATTAATATTCATACCATTATAAATCAATCAAACTAAAGTCCCTTAACCATATTGTTGGGGTTACCGTAATTTTCTATTGGACTTGCTTCAAGGGTTGACATCAATGACAACCAACCCAAATAATCAACAGAGAGAAAATGAGAGTTTGTGAGTATAAATTGCGTGTTGTGTTGTAATATATTTATAAAATCTTATTTTGGACACTTGAGTTTTGTGTGTATGTGATCTTGAATGTTTGTACATGATTGTTAGAATATTTTAGTTTCCATTTGTGTGACCATTAAGTTGCAGGTCATTGCATGGATAAGTGGTGAGTTGGGAAACCAACTATGTTGTGGCATTATGAGTGAGCATGAGAAAGTATGCACTTTCAATAAATATAAATACTAGATGAATAAACATGGTATTAAAGTAAAAGTCACTTGAACACACTATCTACTTTCTATACCCAATAACATGAATGGAGCAAAGATTTAAACATAATAAACATACAAGAAGTTGCAAGAAATGCTTATCAAATCCACACAAGTGTTAAAAACTTAAATCTTTGCTATAATGCAGTGAAATTTGAAAATAGTCAATGTATGGTATTGGTTTAAGTTATTACTCCATGTTTGCTTCACTGTGAACAAATGTTGGGACTTTAGCAAGTTGTTTTGGAATTACGTTTGTGCCATGCCATGACACTAAGTTCCACCAGATGTAGGTGTTGCAGAAAAAATATTGATAGAGTGCAGAGATTGTAGTTGCAAAAAATCACTACATTGTATAGTGTACTAAGTTCAATCATGCTACTGTAAAAATGGCACAAAATGAACATTCTTGGTCAATAGACGTTCTCATATGAAGGACTCTATTCTTGAGTACTATTGAGATTCATCATATATGCAACTAACCTCCTTATTGACCCAAAATGTGCCTAGTAATTTTTCTAAAAATAAACTCATTGCATTTAAAAAGGAGCCCCTTTCGTTGAAGTTATAATTGTTCTAGAATTAAACTTTAGGTTCCAAAATGTATCATCATAAATTCCATGCCTTACTATCAAAGGGTTTTATCTCCTTTATGATGTTCAAATACTCATAAAAGGCACAATAAATGCTCTTGTGGATGAACAAGAATCGAGGGGATAATTTGGTAATTTGCTAAACTTTAGATACCATTATGATTGGCATGCCACTATTTGAATCACTACCCTACTACGGGACCTTGTTGACATGGATTTGTAGTATTACAACACCTGTATAAGCCATGGTCATCCTAGCTACTATTGTCTAGTATGAAGCTTCTTTACTTTTGATCAAAATCAACAATAATAATGGTGTGAAACAAAGGTGCCCCCTCTCACCAATATTATTAGAAGAATGGATTAGGAAAGATGGAGTGCTTCATATCCTTCATGACTTATCTTTTCACTTCATGTGGTGTATGTTAGGATATTTAGACACTTAGGAGTCAGTTAATATCTACTTGGTGTAATGTGTCGTTAGGTAAAAGTTTGTTTTTTAGTGTGTTTCTTTAGTATCCATTAGTATGCATTTGTAGTTAGGAAATCTAACGGTCACGATATGTTCCCAACATAAAGTGATCTGATGGTTCTTATTCTCCTCAATCTGAATGGCTACATTGATCCATGGATTAACACCTGATTGGTCCATGATCTCTATTTAAAGAGCATGGAGGGTCATTTGTTGATGATCGATTGTGAGAAACTCTCTTGTAAAATATGGGGTTTTACCACGTCAAAATATCGGTCTGTTGATATTTGATCTGATTGTGTGAGTGGTTACTGAAGGTGTTCATCCTCTGTTGGAATATCGTTGTTGTCGAACATGGTATCAGACCCTGTTTGAAGACCTACTTCCACTGTAGATCGATATCATGAAGCCAAGTTGCCTCATCTCTAGTTTCTTCCATTTCCATACATTTTGGGGCTGAGAGGATTATTCCATTGCATCTGAATCGCTCGTTTCAGTCAGGAACCTTTTTTGTTTCACTCGAAAATGTTTATGTTTGCCCAAGATACAACCATTTCAGTCAAATCTGGAGGTATAAAGCCTGAGTACGCCATTTTTAACTTTTTGCAGAGTATTATTTCGATTTTATATTGTTTGTTTTTTAGTGACTATTATTTTGGATTTGTGTATGCTCTTTTCTTCGTGCCCTCTACGATCTTTGAATATCAGAAACAGATAGGAAAATGTGCATTTTTTGGGTAAGCTAACTGAGATCTAACCCTTGTTGTCATCGAGAAGCGAAATTTTTTTCTTGAGTGAAAAGATCTTTTTTTTAGCATTCTCTCCAAGGTTGTCTTCCACAACAACAACAACAATCCTCCTTCTAAACAATACAATATGTTTTGCTAGCTCACTTGGTTAAAAGTTGTCTTATTAAGTAAGAGGTCTTGAGTTCAAGTCTATATTTTCTTACTTTAAAAAAAAAAATCATGCATCCATTGTAAAGTGTATTTCACTTCAAGTATAAAAGTGAATCACTATAAGTAGTTTTAATATTTTATTTTAAAGTTATTTATTTTGCATGCAACTTTCTTTTATAAAGTAACTTCATTGTAAAAGTGATCCCCGCTTCTTTTTATAAAAGTGGGTCACTTCATAAAGCAACTTATTTCTAAAAGTGAGGTTATTTGGAGGGGTACCACCACGTGGACCAACTTCTACTTGCCACATGGCTCTTTGGTTATCATTTATGTTTTTTTTAAAGGGGCATAACTTTCACATCCGAAGTCCGTTTTCAGTGTTGTTTTTTTAAAACCGCCTAATTTTTTGATATCTTTCCATCCAAATCATCATTTTTAGTTTATAAATCCATATTATCTATATATTTAATATGGATTCTTCCAGTGATCTTTTGATTACTAGATCCAACTACTTTCAATGGAAATCCCATATGGAGTGTTGGCCCTTAACCAAGTTTTGGAAGAACCTTGGTCATGTTTGACCATTTTGGGACTTCAACAAGCTAGTCGAAGACGGAGCGCAAGGCGAAGCGAAGATCGCGGGACCCCATTTTGTGGGATTTTGGGTTTAGGGTTTTATGTAATGGGTATGGGATGTCGACCCATGGGTTTACCCATGTTTAGGCCCCTTTTGTAAAGTATAAATAGATATCTAGGTGATGTAAGAAGATATAAGTGAAGAGACCTAGTAGAATCGGCTTAGTGTGGATCTAGAGGCTTTGTGCATACTATGTTGAGAATTTGCAGAGCTAAGTGCAAGTGATTGTAAAAAGGATTAGTGTTGTGACCTAGCTCGGGGAAGGAGGATCTGGCGAAGTGCACAGAGATCTCTTGTCCTATGCGGAGTGGGTTCTGAAGCTCTGTGCATGTACGAAGATTGACAGAAGACAATAAAGAAGAAGAAGATTTAGTGGACGTAGCCCCACACTGGAGTGAACCACGTATATCCTGTGTTGTGGTTGCTTTGTGCATTGTGGTTGTTATGTTATTTATGCTTAGTATAGTAATATATGTTGGATGCTTCTGATGTAGTAGCTTAGTGCTTAGTGATGTGAATGAATGCTAGATATGATCTATTTCTATGTGTTAAGTGCTTAGATGTGTTAGATCTTGTTGAATACTATGTTGTTCTGTAATTAGGATTTTCTCCTGCGATGTGAATAAGGGTTAAATACTAGTGAATATTAACTGCTAAGTGTTATGTTAAGTACTGTGATCACAGATATGTGTCCCAGCTAGGTTGTAGACACTTGAGTCCTACAACCACCCCTGCCTCTACCTCAAGTGATATTTCATTTGCTTCGCAGGTGTTGTTGAAAGGGCCGGTAGTTAGGGTTTTGTTGAAGCGTTGAAAACTAGGTATACCCTTGTGCCAACAAATGGTTCTGTTTCCGAGACTGAAACTGTGATTGTTGGGAACTGAATAAAAGAGGAAGCTATGTGTGTAGATCTGTTGTTGTTGTGCACAGTATTCTACTTGACTTGCAAAGCTCTGTGCTAAGAAAGGAATCAGATCTGAAGAAAAGAGGTAAGATCTTAAATCTTTGTGCTCTGATAAAGGTAAGATAAATGAAAATTTTTGTTTCGAAAGAATGGATCTAGGAATGTTTGATAGATTTTACCCTGGTCTGAAAATTAGGGCACAACTAGAAGAAGATATGATATGAATAGATCTGATAGAAAAAGTGAAAGATATGTTATTCCTATGCATAGAAAGAATGTTTGGACTAACAAATGGATGCAGGATCCTAGAAAGAATTTTTTGCAGGTTAGTTACTGTGATCCCAGTACACAGTACAGGAAAGTTTGGGGATCTTTTAAAAGAAAGAGAGGACTAACTCTTTGTTATAGTTGCAGAAGACCGGGACATATTGCTAAAGAATTCCCTGGTAAAGGTCCTAGTTGTCTTTGTTGTAAAGCTATGGATCATGAAGTTTTGGATTTCCCTAGAATGATTGCTAAAGTTGAAAAGATGAATATGAGACAAGAAAACCTTGAAAAAAACCAAGAGACTAAGAACATGATAGAACCCCAGAAAGAATCAGAGACTATATTATTGCAGATGAAAGAAACATTGAATGAAGACATCAACTTATCAAATATATTAAAAGAGAAGGAGTGCATAGAAACAAGAATAGGATATTTCGACATAGATTGTGTTCTGGATGAGGAAACACAGCTGAATATCATGAAAGAAAGAACTTGGGAAATTTTGGGAAAGCATGCTATGGTTCCTTCATTGGGAGGAATAGGATTGTTTAAAGGGAAGATGATAACACTATGTGGAAGACTTACCCAGAAACCTATGAGTGCTCATGGAACTTCGATAGAAGAATAATTTGAGGTCGTTAAGTTTGTTGAGAACAATGCCCCATTTGCTATTTTTCTAGGAAAAACCTGGATTGAGAAAGATCAAATACGAAGGAAACAAGAAGAGGAAGATCTAGAACAGGAAAAGCAAGAATTAAGAGATTACATGGATAGGAGAATAACACGTTTGATAGAATAACAGGAGGACAAGTCAAAGCAACTGAGGGCCAGAGATCTGGTTGTCGAAGTTGAAAGAACACAAGAAGGCTTAAGAAACTTATCCATGCAGAAGAGAAAATCACCTACTCCAGAAATAGTAACAGAAGAAGTATTACTCTCAGACTCCTTAAAAGACCCTCAACAGTGCGAAGTTACTATGCTAAGAGGAGATAAGAACAAGAATGGAAAGAGGAATCCAAAGACGCAGATTACAGGAAAGAAAGCTAGAAAGCTCAGCAAGAAGAAGGCAAAGTTAGAAAAATTGCAGGAAGTTCCAAAGAGGACTTCGCAAAATGAATGTTTGCAGGATTTGAACCTCACCGAAATAGCAGAGCAGCGCAGATTGGCACTTCGCCATGGCAAAGCATTATGACTGTTGGAGGCGTCTCGGCCGTTAAGAACGACTCTCTAGAATGGCTAGAAACGCAGTTATGGCTGGAAAGATCGCCATTGGACCATTGGGACCGCGCCATAACGGATGGAATCGTATTGACTGAGGCATTCTTGTCCATTGGAGGAATCTGTTACGACATTGTCTATTTATCCCATCGAATGTTGCACCGAGAACACTTTTGCAAACACTGATTACCCAAGCCCACAGAGAACTAATTGTTATCACGCAATGCTTATTAAGACTTCACCATCCGCTCAATTACGGTGATTATTTGTCTACCTACCTAAGATATCAGATCTCGAGCATGTATGTTGGGTGAGCGCAGTGCAATGGAAAAGATCGTGGAAGACATTGTGATAGATTTAATGGCTGAGAAGGCCATGTCCGCAGGGGCACAGGCCTCATCAACTAGAGGATTGCAAGCATCCCATCAACTACACATCGATCTGGGCCCTCTAGAACTGCGACAGAGAAGCGGAGAAAGCATCGCGATGACTTGGCAAATGCGAAGCTCATCCCATCAATCCTGCCCAACTACATCCCGCCTTTGGCTAGTGCGGTTAGTCGTGACAGTGTTCTGAGGGGCTTTGACTACACACTGATTACTGCGTACCTCCCGAAGGGGATACGCGCAGTGGGACAGCAGTTGGGACAGATTATGACATTGAAGATAAGTGACTTCAACTTGGGAGATCGCAAGAACTATGGCATGCTCGCCCCACATATGTATTTGACCAAGAAAATGGGGAAGAAGTCGAAGATAACCCCCCAGCGTGGACCATGGACATTGCAAGGTCCACCATCCTCAATGTGATGAAGATACCACATTTCGGCAGACATCAAGAGGTTAACGTGTGCATTAAACTCCTCTTGTCTTACTATCATGGCGGTTATATGTGGTTGGACAGACGCGTCACCGTAGATCCGGCGTTGATCCATCGAATCACCGAATTAAGCATGCAAGGACCAGACCCATAGGAATTTTATCCAGGGAAGGCTGCAGATCACGCCCTGTCGCAGTGAATCAAAGATACCTATGGCGATGTGGAGAAGGGGAAGCGGGGCTACAAGGTAGCTTCCATCCAGAATGGCATAGTGCACCTTGCTTGCCAGTTGATCGCCGATATGCTCGTCAGAAAGAACAGACCCACGCAGGTCACGGGGTCCGTTCTCGACCTCGCAGGAAAATGCATTGAAGGGCTACAAATGAACTGGGTGAACTAACTCGTCAACCAGTTAGAACAAGATTTTTGTGAAGCTTAGGATCAGGGCTACGAGTTCCATTTAAGTTGGTTGTTGATCCTCATTGCCTTCATTTGTTGGGAGATGTCGAAAGGAGCGACCTTCCCTAAAATTGGGCCGTCTGAACCACTAGCTGCGAAGTTCACTATGCTCTGGTATTCGAGAGACATCGAAAAACAATGGCAGTCAAATGCAGTGTTCCACACCTATTACCTACAGCTGAAGAGAGTTATTGAGTCCTTCCCTCGCATGATGTTGAATACCCTGCACAAGTTTAGGCCCCTTGTGAAGTTCTATGTAGATAGACATTTCATTTATATCACTGGGCGCGGAGATGAACATAAAGAAGAGCTCTAGTCCTACTATAAGCTCACAGAGGAGGACATGGAAGAAATAACCAAGCAATGGCCTGCGGAGTTCCTTATACCAATCGACCAAACAAAATTGTCTAACCCCAACCTCATCGGAAGCCCTATGGTCACTCATGAAGAGTATGATGCACCTAGCAGTAGTAGAGGGAAGAAGAAGGAAGAAGTATTGGAACTTAACAGGGCATCCAAGGAATCTACACCAGTGTTACCAGGAGGAGGAGGTGATGACGAAGTAGATCATGAAGAGAATGAAGGGAAAACAGAAAAACATGAACAAGGCGAAGTGACACCACCCAAGGATCCCCTTGATGAGGCTGAGACATCCAAGAAAAGAAAGGTTTCCCCCACAAAACCTTCATCGCAGAAGAATTCAAAAGCTAGTAAGCCCAAGTTGCAAACTGTTCTCACAGTAGATGACATTGACCTCGTCATCATCGCTATATCATATACCTCAGAAGATATTTTATAGCGCAATGAATAAAAACAGGAGACCATGTATGATAGGATTGAAGCAGAGCTGAAAGCGGTACAGCAAGCCCTCTACTCCAGTCGCACAGTGTCTATTGCGCCACCACCATCTGAAGGAATTGAAGTAGGAGATGAGCCTGCCCAGCTATGCAGAATAGCAGATGTGACAGAGGCTCCCTTCGTCGTGTCCAGGAAGAAAAAGAGCATGCCACATAGGCATTGAAGAAAGCAAAAGAGGAATCCCTAGAGCAACGTCGGGTTGCGCAACAGGAAAAATATGATTTCCAAGCGAAGTTTGCAGAGGATAGAGCACAGATCCAGAAGGAGAAAGAACAGTTGCTTACAGAACAGATGGGAATTAAGGAGGTAGTCACTAGAGCACTTCGCTCTGTGTCAGGCCTCACATAGATGGAAGAACACCCAGTGGAGAGTCAAGTGGGGAAGCTTACTAAAGCCATTCAGCAACTCCAACAAAGAGTAGCAGAACTGAAATTATAAGCAGTGACAAGCACTCTACAGGAAGTGCTAGACCAAACGGAAGAAACTTCCCAGAGCGTAGTCGAGAGAATCAATGCATTGGCCTTAGAATGCAAACATCTCAGTAGTCGAAGTGCACAGACGTACGAGTGCCTTGCAGAGGACCCTGAACTAAGGACATTGGAGTCACAGATCCAGGAGGCAAAGCAGCAAGAAGCAACAGTGTAAGCACAGTTGAAGCCATTGTTAGTGGTCGAGAGGATGAAAAGGTCCCAGGAACAACACATGGTTTAGTAACAGGTCCATGCCATCCAGAGTAAAGTCATGGAAGTGACCCAGAGGCTCCATCCAGTGTAGGATGAAGCTTGCACACTTTTTGAGGAGATTGAAGGACGAGGTGCAAAACTGGAACAAGTGGTCACCACAGTAGAACAACGCTTGGAAGGACCTATGACCGAGAAGTTTATTCAGGAGTTCACCGAGAAGGAGGCTCTGGCAAAGCATCGGGTTGAGGCAGCTCGAGCCAAGCTCTAGGACTTTGAGGTAGAGTTACCCAGATCAGAGTGACTTGGGACAAGTCACAGGTGAGTGTTGGGGGCCTGTTGGCCCTTGACCAAATTTTGGAAGAACCTTGGTCATGTTTGACCATTTTCAGACTTCGACAAGTTGGTCGAAGACAGAGTGCAAGGCGAAGCGGAGATCGCAGGATCTCGCCCCCTTTTTGTGGGATTTTGGGTTTAGGGTTTTATGTAACTGGTATCGGATGTCGACCCATGGGTTTACCCATGTTTAGGCACCTTTTGTAAAGTATAAATAGATATCTAGGCGATGTAAGAATATATAAGTGAAGAGACCTACTAGAATCGGCTTAGTGCGGATCTAGAGGCTTTGTGCATACTGTGTTGAGAACTTGCAGAGCTAAGTGTAAGTGATTGTAAAAAGGCTTAGTGTTGTGACCTAGCTTGGGGAAGGAGGATATGGTGAAGTGCGTGCAGATATCCTGACCTATGTGGAGTGGGTTCTGAAGATCTACGCATGTACGAAGATTGACAAAAGACAATAAAGAAGAAAAAGAGTTGGTGGACGTATCCCCACACTGGGGTGAACCACGTATATCCTATGTTGTGGTTGCTTTGTGCATTGTGGTTGTTATGTTATTTATGATTAGTGCAGTAATATATGTTAGATTCTTCTGATGTAGTAGCTTAGTGCTTAGTGATGTGAATGAATGTTAGATCTGATCTATTTCTATGTGCTAAGTGCTTGGATGTGTTAGATCTTGTTGAATACTGCGTTGTTTTGTAATTAGGGTTTTCTCCTATGATGTGAATAAGGGTTAAATACTAGTGAATGTTAACTGCTAAGTGCTCTGTTAAGTATTGTGATCACAGATCTATGTCCCAGCTAGGTTGTAGACACTTGAGTCCTACAACCACCCCTGCCTCTACCTTGGGTGAGACTTCATCTACTTCGCAGGTGTTGCCGAAAGGGTCGGTAGTTAGGGTTTTTTGGGTGCATTGTTGAAGCGTTGAACCTTGGGTCTGCCCTTGTGCCAAAATTTTCACTTATCTTTCGAAACAAAAAATTTCACTTATCTTACCTTTATCAGAGCACAAATCTTTCATATCTTACCTCTTTTATTCAGATCTGATTCCTTTCTTAGCACAGAGCTTCACAAGTCAAGTAGAATATTGCGCACTACAGTAGCAGATCTACACACAGAGCCTCCTCTTTTCTTCAGTTCCCAGTAATCACAGTTTCAGTCCCCGGCAACAGAACCATTTGTTGGCACAAGGGCAGACCCAGGGTTCAACACTTTAACAACGGACCAACAAAACCATAACTATCATCCCTTTCGGCAACACCTGTGAAGCAGATGAAGTCTCACCCGAGGTAGAGGCAGGGGTGGTTGTAGGACTCAAGTGTCTACAAACTAGCTGGGACACAAATCTGTGATCATAGTACTTAACAGAGCACTTAGCAGTTAACATTCACTAGTATTTAACCTGTATTCACATTGCAGGAGAAAACCCTAATTACAGAGTAGCACAGTATTCAACAAGATCTAACACATCCAAGCACTTAGCACATAGAAATAGATCAGATATAGCATTCATTCACATCACTAATACTAAGATACTACATCAGAAGCATCTAACATATATTACTGCACTAAGTAATAATAACATAACAACCACAATGCACAAAGCAACCACAACACAAGATATATGTGGTTCACCCCAGTGTGGGGCTATGTCCACCAACTCTTCTTCTTCTTTATTGTCTTCTGTCAATCTTCGTACATGCACAGAGCTTCGAAACCCACTCTGCATAGGACAAGAGATTTGCGCACACTTTGCCATATCATCCTTCCCCGAGCTAGGTCACAGCACTAAGCCTTTTTACAATCACTTGCACTTAGCTCTGCAAGTTCTCAACATAGTATGCACAAATCCTCTAGATCTGCACTAAGCCCATTTTACTAGGTCTCTTCACTTATATCTTCTTACATCGCCTATTTATCTATTTATATTTTACAAAAGGGGCCTAAACATGGGTAAACCCATGGGTTGACATCCCATACCCGTTACATAAAACCCTAAACCCAAAATCCCACAAAAAGGGGGCATGCCTTGCGCTCCGCCTTTGACCAGCCTATTGAAGTCCCAAAATGGTAAAACATGACCAAGGTTCTTCCAAAAATTGGTCAAGGGCCAACATGGAGTATTTATTAATAATTAAAGGCATATACAGAATTACCTTGGGAAAGGAAAAATAACCCACTGATGATGAAAAGAAATTCAAACGGGCTAATAGAAATGAAAAAGCACGTGGACTCATTGAAATGTCTATTTCTCCTGATTTAAGGTTCCACCTTCAAGAAAGTGATGACCCTAATGAAGCTTGGGAAAATCTTGAATCTGTGTTTGGTAAACACAATATTATTCGAGCACATCAGTTAGAAAATCAAATATTGACTTTAATTCCAAATGATTTTTCTTGCATTGGAGACTATCTATCTAAGTTTAAAACACTTAGAATTTTATGTGAAGAGTGTAACATAAAGCTAGAGGAAGAGCGTTGCATCTATAATATTCTTTCTAAGCTAGGTAGTGCATATTTTGTGTTTGTATCTACCTTTTATGCCATGAGAGAGGCTCTACGGAAATCTTATCAAAAACCCACTCTTGAGTCCTTTTGTGATGCTTTGATTAGAGAGCAACATAAACTTGTACAACTTGGAGTGATCCGTACTACAGGTACCTCCAACAAATCCTTAGTAGCCTGGTAGAAAGATAAACCAAAGAATCCCAAGAAGAAGCATCCTCGCCACAACAACAAACAAAACAAGGGTCCCAAACCCACTTAGACATCTTCAGCTCCTAATGGTAACAAAGGAGAAAAATCTAAAAATAAGAAGACTAACAGACATTGCAACTTTTGTTTGAAAGATGGTCATGATGAGTCCAAATGTTTCAAGAAGATGGCAGCTTTAGAAGCAGCGATGAAGAAGCAAAAAATCAATATTTATTCTACTTCTTCTTCTTCTTCTCATAGACATGCACTTTCTGCTTTTGGTTTCTCCTTCAATGCAACTTCTACTTCTTCTTTTGATGAGTGGCTTATCATATGGCTAAAGAGAAAGCCATATTTTCTACTCTGAATGAATGTAACACCAAGAAAATATTTTTTGGTGATGATAGATCTCTTAGTGTTGTAGGATCTAGAACAGTTCAGGTAGATAATGGCCATTTCAATGATGTATTATGTGTTCCAAGTCTTTCATGTAACCTTCTATCAGTATATCAAATCACTCATTCAGGTGAAGGTAAAACCGTAGAGTTTTCACCTCACCAAGTTGTAATCGAGAATCTCAAATATCCTCGCCATGTTCTTGCAACTGGAATTGTTGATGATATTACCAGGTTGTACAATTTTGACAACTTTGGGCCATCATCTTTTCCATCAATTTTTGTTGCTCATAGCAATGACTTGAACAAACTTTGGCATGAGAGGTTTGGTCATATAAACTATCGCTCATTGCAACAACTATGTAATCAATAGATGGTTATTGGTCTTCCTCTTGTTTAATGTAGAGATGGTGTTTGTGTCGGTTTTGTTCTCAACAACCATCATCGGGACAGTTTTGACAAACATGCCTCTTGGCACGCCTCGGTCCCTTTGCCTCTTGTTCACAGTGACTTGTGTGGTCCACTTTCTTCTCCTTATTTTTTTGGGTGCAAGTATTTCTTAACTTTCATTGATGATTTTGTAGATGTACTTGGGTTTACTTTTTAAAACTTAAGAGCAAAGTTTTGACAAGTTTATGGCCTACAAGGCCCTTGTAAAAAAACAATCTAGACATCAAATTCAAAGGTTAAGAACAGATAATGGAAGCAAATATGTGAACAATAATTTTACAAGTTATTGCACTACATAGGGCATCCAAATGCAACACATTGTTCCATATACACCACAACAAAATGGTGTTGCTAAGAGAAAGAACCACACATTAAAAGAAATGGATAATTGTATGATCCAATATAAGGGATTAAGTCTAAAGTATTAGGTGGAAGACATTAATTGTGAAAATTACATAGTAAATCTCACTCCCACAAAGGCTCTTAAAAATATAACA